>PVLC010002274.1:0-118271 GCA_004027655.1 Graphiurus murinus | reverse complement strand
CCTCTCTCCTCTCTCCTCTCTCCTCTCTCCTCTCTCCTCTCTCCTCTCTCCTCTCTTCTCTCTCCTTTCTCTTGTTCCTGGCCTCCATGTGAGAAGAGAGCCTCTCTCTTTCCCTCTACCTCCTACCTCCATGCCCTGAGCTCCACACTGAACCCTGAAACCCCCAGAATTTTGAGCAAATAACTCTCTCTTCCTCTAGGTTGCTGTGGTCAGGTGTTTTGGAATACAGAAGTGAAAATACTGACTGAGATATCCCCAAAAGGCCCATGTGTTGAAGGTTTAATCCCCAGCAAGCACTACTGGGAGGTAGTGGAAACTTTAAGAGCTGGGAGGTGCTCACTGGGGAATACCCCTGAAGGGGCCCGTGGGACCCTGGCCCTTGCCCCATTCTCTCTTTTCACTCTCTGGTCCAGAGGTGAGTGGTTTTACTTCACCATGTGCTTCTTCCTGGCAGTGCTGCCTCCCACAGCCCCAAAGCAAAGAGGCCAACCAATCATCGATTGAAACCTCCACAACTGTGAGCTGAAATAAGCCTTTCTTCTTTATAAGTTGATTGTCTCCAGTGTTTGTTATAGTGATGGAAAGCAAACTAATGCACAGGCCTTATCTCCAAACAGTCTTATTCTGAGGCACTGCGGGTTACTAGGACTTCAACATGGCAACTGAAGTGGGAGCACCGGTCAGCCCATGAGAGATGGGAAAACAGCTCGCAGAGAAAGGTGGTCAGGTGTCATTGGGTGATTCTCTCATCTCCTGGGATCTTCTCCCTGGATTTGCATTCCCCTTCCTTCCGTTGTTCCCCTGGCAATCTCTAAACCTTGATTATACTTTCATATTAATGGTATCATATTTTCTCTTTAAAGCTGGACTTGGACTTAGGGCATTGCTCTAAGTGCAGAAGAGGAGCCCTGGAAAGTACTGTCCTCACATCCAATATTGGCACATCCAATATTAGCACCCCCGCCACTGACTGGGCTAACTGTGCTGACATATTTATTATTTATTTACTGTTATTTATTTTATTTTTAATTTAATTTTTGTGGTACTGGGAATTAAACCCAGGGGCATTTTATTTTATTTTTAATTTAATTTTTGTGGTACTGGGAATTAAACCCAGGGGCATTTTATTTTATTTTCAATTATTTATTTTTTGTGGTATTGGGAATTAAACTCAGGGGCATTCTACCTCTGCACTATACCTTAAGCCTTCATACACACACACACACACACACACATATGTATATATATATAAACATATATATAAACACACATATATATATGTATATATATAAACATATATATATATTTATATGTTTTTTGTTTGTTTGTTTGTTTGTTTGTTTTTTTAACGGACTCACTAAGTTGTGGAGGACGTAAGTGGCTGAGGCTGGCCTCGAACCTGCAATCCTCCTGTCTTAGCCTCCCAAGTACTGGGATTACAAGCCTGCACCACCATACCCAGCTTCAACTGTGCTGATTAATGAGTTCAGTGATTAGCAAACACCAATTAATGGTGGACTCTACCCTGAAACTCTGTTTTATTATCTTGAATTATCATCTGAGACACAAAACATTCTGAGACTCCACATGGGTGGAGAGAGGTCCAGCCAGATGTGGAGAAGGGAGAATGGGGTAGAGTTGATAGAGCCCCTGGTTTGTAAACCCAGCCCAGTTGGCCACAACTGGAACAGCTCAGCAGCCTGCCCTCATGCCCACTGAACCCCGGGTTCTGGATTGTCTCCAGGGAGAGGATGATTGGAGTTGATGCTTCCATTGCTCTGAGCCAAGAACCACCTTCTGACCCACGCAGGTTGGTCTGCCTTCAGCCAACACAGTCTGGAGACATAGGCAACACTGCTATAGGAGGTGATATTGGGAAACTGTTTTCTTGACAAAAGGAATGATGTTGGGGGCAGGGGTAGGGGGTGCTGGAGATTGAACCCAGGAGCATTCTACCTCTGAGCTTTATTTTGAAACAGAGTCTCACTAAGTTGTAGAGGGCCTCACTAAGTATCTGAGGGAGTCTCACTAAGTAGCTAAGGCTAGCCTAGAACCTGCAATTCTCCTGTCTCAGCCTCCCATGTACTAGGATTACAGATATGCACCACCATGCCTGGCTGTAGAGTGATGATTTTTAAAAGCATTTGCCAAATTCCTACAGACAATGCCCAAGATGTCTTTTTCTCAGTGTGCCTCCTGTCTCAAGCCAGAAAACCCATGAGGGCTAGAAGGAGACCTGGAAATTGGGGTCCAGAAAAGGGCCATTTGCTTGACAGACAATGTTCTTTGGGAAATGGCTACTCCAGGCAGGGGAGTTCAAAGGCTGCCCCGGCTCCCCTCAGGAGCTGATTTACAGCCATCTCTGTCCCCTGAGCTCGGTACCACACTCTCCCACTCTCCCTGTTCCTGCTCATCTCCTCCAGGCCCTCTAGGTGCTGTGGACAGAACTGACTAACCTTTGAATGGATTAGGAAAGTCCCCCAACCCTGAGAAAGCACGGACTCTACCCTACCCCCATCGTCACTTGGTGAACTTAGGGCACCTTCACACAGACAAAATGGTGCCCTCTATCCACTCCAGGCAAGGGTGTAGGGCTGGCACAGTCCTCAGAACCATCCCCGCTATGTGGAAGGCACTGAGTGTGGCTGTTACTACTGTTCACAAAACTCCCTGACGGTAGGTGCATTCGTCAGCTTTCTGTTCTGTAACAAACACCTGAGATGATCAACTTATCTAGAAAAAAGGTTTCTTCTGGCTCATGGTTTGGAAGCTTCAGTCTGATCCGGTGGCCCTTTCGCTTTGAGCCCACTGGTGGGGAGGAAGAAAGAATATCATGGCGGGAGTGTGTGGCAGAGCAAATCCGCTCCCCCATGGTCTGGATGCAAAAGAGAGAAAAAAGAGACCAGGGCCCCACAGTCCCCTTTGAGGACATGACTCCAGTGACTAGAAGACCTCCCACCAGGCCCAATTTCTTAAAGGTTCCTCCACCTCTCCAAGGGCCAAGCTGGAGACTAAGCCTTTGACACATGGTCCATCAGGGGACGTTTGGGACCCAAATTAGCAGCAGGGATTGTGCCCCCTCCCCAGGTCACTGCCTGACACAGAGCCACGGCAGTGGAGGGAGGTGGGTGCCAGGCAGAGGGAACTGTGACATTAGCAGCTGCTAGAAGTCAGGGTTTTGCTTTCTAGGACACAGAATAACAGAGCTACTTATCTCACAAGTGGCTCTCATTTTATGTTTTATGGTCTTAAAACAAGGGAATTATGCTGCATGAAAAAAGCAAAAGATTATGTCCAATGTGCTTCCATCTGCATAGCATTCTTGACAAAATACAGAGATTTCGTGTACTCTTAAGATAAAACTGCCGCATTTCTGACAACCGGCCCGCCCCTGCCCAGGCTCCTCACCGCCTTGGACACCGCGGTGCTCAAGGCCTCCCTCCATGCCATGGCCTCTTCCAGCCGCTGACCCCAAAGTCAGCGCTAAGTATTGGCTTGTTGAATGACTACATTACAACTCCAGCCAAAGAAAGCAGATGGAAGGCCAGAAATCATGGGCATCCAGACTAGAAAGTTAGAAGGAAGTCCCTCAAATCCACAAGGCAAATCTAAGAGCGAGATCAGCCAGAGGCCTCAGACAGATCTCCTGCCAGTAATGGTATGGTTTCCAGGGGCCAGCTATGTCCAGGTGTCATGCAGGATCAGGTAAGTGTGCACCTGGCCAGAAGACAGAAATCAGGGTCCAAACAGGAGCCCATTTGCCCAATAGGCTCTGTTCTTTGGGAACAGAAGGTGCGGAGCCCAGAAGATGCCAGCGCTCCCTTTGGGCACCAATCGGAAGCCCAGACTCTCAAATCCTCCCCAGGCTAGCCCAGCTCCTCCAGGCCCGCCCAGCCCAGGCTGTGCCAAGACGACTTCTCCCACTCTCAGGGCCTTCTTTGCCTTAGAAGTGTGTCTCAAACATTGACCCTGTAGGGAGCAAATCAATCCAGCTGCTGGGAGCTGGGTACCCAGAAGCTCTTCTGGAGCAGTTTGGAAATGACTGAACCGAGACCAGGCTGCCCAGCTCCACTGGGAATAAGAGGACCCATTAGGCATCTCTCTTCCTCTTTGTCAGGAACCTGGTGTTCAGAGAACAGCAGTCTATAACCTAGCGGGGTGGGCCGGGGGATGAAATCTACATTTTTAAGCCAATAGATCTGAAGACATTTAACCTCAAATTATAAACAGAAGTAATAAATTACAGAAAGAGCAGGGGGAAAGAAATTGTGGTGGGGGGAGGGCTGTTCCGGGGGGTGAGGGCTTTGCTGGGCAGTGACAGCAGTTCTCCAGAGAAATACTGATCACTAACGAAAGTTGAACCTGCTGTCAGAGGAGTCCAGCTGCGTGGAAAAGTCCTTCATTGAATTCTCTGTCTACTTCTCCTCAGAAGAACAACCCCAAGCATGGACCTTTTTTTTATTTATTTATTTATTTATTTATTTATTTATTTATTTATTTATTTTGGTACTGGGGATTGAACCCAGGGGATTCTACCTTGGAGCTACATCCCCAGCCCTATTTTTAGTCTTTATTTTGAAACAAGGTCTCACTGAGTTGTGGAAGGCCTCACTAAGTAGCTGAGGCTGGCCACGAACCTGGATCCTCCGGTCTCAGCCTCCCAAGTACTGGGATTACAAGCATGCGCCACCATGCCTGGCAGCATGGACCTTTTAGATCAGAGAAAGGGACAAAGATCCCAGTGAGAGATGGTCACTGGAAAGGAGTGCATGGGGCAATGGGGCAGGCTCTTGTGTGTGTGTTGGGGGGGGGGTGTTCAAAGAGAGAACGTATTATAGCACTTCTCCAGGTGCTAACTTACTTTTACAACTTTGGGCCATTTGCATAAATTCCCTGACCTATACTCTGCTGCTGTCCCAATGTAGCCAGAGAGACAGACATGTTGACCGCTCAGCATAATACTAAGCAGGGCAGTTGATGATGAGGCTGCTTACGTTGGCACGATATGCATATAAGTCAGCCCTGGGTGGTAGCCCCAGAGTCACATCCTGCTTGGTGGACTGTGAGCTTGGTGCCTCCAGAGTCCCAGTTCCCAGGTCTAAGAAGAAGGGATTTTATCTCTGTGCAGAGTCACCAGGGAAGGAAAGCAGGAGAGTGGTTTGCATGGAAAGCAAGGCCCACAACTGCTCCGAAGCCATCTCAGGGTGTGCACTGAAGTGGTGGGTACACTTCTAGAAACCCTACTGAGATGTGCAACACTTAAGACCCAAGAGAAATCTGAAAGGTCTCCTGGAGAGGAACCTCTCCCTGTGTGTGACCCAGAGTCATTGCTTTACAAATGTGTGTGGAATGATGGGAGAGTAAGACAGAGGACGAAAGAGTAGGTAAAAGAAATGATTCAGGACTGACGTGCCTCCTCTGAGCAGAACCCTCAGCTGAAACCCTGAGGACAGAGATTTTATCTCTTGTGTACTCAAATATATGGACTTAATATGCACCAGGCTTTGCTCTCAGTTTCAACCTTAAAAACTATTTTAATATTAACTACAATCCAGGGTGATAGCTATCATTATCCCCATTTTACAGATGATGAAACCTAAGTAGAGCGAGGTTTAATACCTCTGAAGGTCACACAGCTAAAAGGTAGCAAAGTGAGGCTCTGAACTCAGGCCTGGCTCTGTGAGCCACTCTACTTCTCCAGTAAGGAGACTCAAAATTCTGCCTGCGGTTTCCAGGGGGCCTGGTATTCATCATCCCCTGCACAAGAGTCAGCTTAGGTGGGGGACCCCAAGAGGGTGTCTGGAGCCCAAGTGCTGCCCTCAGCCTCTGCCCGACTTCAGGGAACCCCTAGCTGGGCTCCCTGGCTTCATCAGGACCCGCCCTGGGCCCAAGCCTTAGTTAGCCTGTGCTGTGAGGTATCTTGAGTCTCTGGTGCACCTTCCTCAGTTCCTCCCAGGAAAAGCACCTGCCTGTTGGAGTGGCAAATAGATCTGTCATCCCATATGTGGACAATCAATAGTGGCTGCCTGCAACACAGGGTGAAAAAGACTTGGGGTCACCTCTGGACTCCCTGGTCAACCACAGATGTCCCCCATGGACATGGGACATGAGTTAGTGGTCATTGGCCTGGCTTTGCACGTGGCACCATAGCTAAGGCCTTCTTGACCGAGCTGGGCTGGCTGGCTCCCTCTGGTCACTTCCAGGCTGCCCTCCTAATATATCAGCCAGGACTCTTCTGGTTGTAGGTGACAGGAACTGGATCAATTGACAGAATCGTGGAGGGCAGATTTCTCAGCCTCTCCATCTCTCGAGCATGCTTTCTGGTGCAATAACTTCATTCTCATGCAGTTTCTGCTCTCAGGACAGCAAAAAGCGGCTGACAGTAGCGCCCGCCATGCTCTTTGCCTATAGTTTCAGCAAAAGTATCGGAGTTAAGTCTAATTGGCTCGCGCCGGGTCACATGACCACCCTTAAACCAATCACTATAGCCAGGGGTTGTTCCAGTGGCCTGTGCCTGGTTCCCTTGACGGCCTTGTAATGTGATGCGAAGTTGGGATGGAGGTGGATTCATTCACAGGTCATGAACCCAGAGAGAAAGAAGGCTGGTGCTCTTATGGGGGGTGCTTTTCTCAGAAAATGCAGGAATGGATTATGGGCTAACAAATACATTGGGTCGCCTATCCTTTTGAAAGGAACTAGATGCTGGTCATCTGTGTGCCTTCCCCTCCTTCCTTTACAGGAACGTCAAGGGGCTCTGTCGGAGATGCTCTCTGCCCAGCTTGCTCAGGGAGAACCCTACCCAAGGGAGGCACGGCACAGGGAAGGGAAGTCCCACCCCTGGATTTGGTGCCACCTCTCTGTGTCTGCTTCTCCCATCCTCCACTATTGCTGACTTCCTGCCAGTCAATCAGGATGTAGGTAGGAGAAAGGCAGAGGAATAAGGCCATGTCATGGCAGATCTTGAAGACTATCTGAAGAAATTTAGGGTGGTGTCTTTGAGCCAGGAAGCCTTGTGGGCTCTGGAGTAGAGGACTGATGAAACAATGTCCTAAGAAAGTTCTTTGGTAAGCCGGGCGTGGTGGCGCACGCTTGTAATCCCAGCATTTGGGAGGCTGAGACCGGAGGATCCGGGTTCGCGGCCAGCCTCAGCTACCTAGTGAGGCACTCCGCAACTTAGTGAGACTCGGTTTCAAAATAAAAAAAAAAAAAAAATAGGGCTGGGGGTGTAGCTCGGAGGTAGAATGCCCCTGAGTTCAATCCCCAGTACCGCAAAAAAAAAAAAACAAAGAAAAAAAAGAAAATTCTTTGGTGAAAAGTGTTTACCGGCTGGATTAGAGAAGGAAGTCCCACAGACTTATGGACCAATCTTGCCTCCTGTTCTGTGCGCTTATTTCCATAGACCTCCTCAGTCATGAAGAGATACATTCTTTTCTGGCTCTGTTGATCATTCACACAGAAGGGAGTTCTGCTCCTTGAGATTATTTTTAATTATGGAAAATTCTCAGATACAATCAAAAGCATAGTGAATAGTCCAATAAGCCCCCATGCCCATTCCTTGGCTTCAGCAATGATTAACTCGGGGCCAATTTTGTTTCATCTCCAGCACCACCCATCCTCACCCCACCCTGGATTACTTTGAAGCCAATCCAGACCTCATATATCTTTAAGATGCTCAGATTGCAGGGCCTTACAAGACCTGGAGAGTCCATTTTCCTTGAGAAGAAAAGAGTCTGATCTGTTATTACTACGTCATTTAGTGAAGGAGAGGCTTATCCTTCCTCCTCCACAAACATGGCCCGACTCCCCCCACTTGATATTATACTTTGCATCTTTATAGGAGGAAAATTGCACTCTCATTATTCTTGTCTGGAAATGCTCAGCTGGCGAGATTGCAATGTTACCATTCTGGATCCTTTCTGCCTTCATCCTGACATGTCGCCCACTCCCATCTCTGCCCACTTTCTCTGTCCAGTCTGGTTTCCTGACCTGCTCCTCATCTTCTCCTGCCTGGTTTCTAGGCTCCCGCTCCCCACCTCTCCAGCCTTCTAAGACACACAGATGGTCCAGGGAACCACATGAGCCTGCAAATCTCTATTTCCCATTTCACAATCCCAATACAACGATCTGTCTCCCGTGCACCGTGCCAGCCTCCAAATTGCTGCAGATGCATGAATTGGAGAGAGGTTTGGCTTCTAACGTGAACATGGGCTGACCTTGTTCTTTCAAACTGTACGTTATCACCACCATAGCAGTACTCCTTGAATAACTAATAAGTGCAAAAGAGAGTTGGGGAGGGAAAAAAAAAAAAAGATTATTATTATTATTTAAAGAGCCAGAGAAAGATAGTGAGGTTCTTCTAAAGTTACACCATCTTTAGCAGCTGCAGGGTACATTAAAGTGAGGGGCCCGGGGGAGGGAAGATAGGGCATATTTCAAAGCTGGGCTGCTTCGGGAACACAAAGCGAAGGGGGTGTTGTGTGGAATATGCCAAGTGTTTGAAGTGGACAAGATTTCTAGCATGTTGCCTTGATGCCTGTACATACTTAATAACAGATGTTTGGTCTCTCTAGGCAGATAATTGTCCTGCTGTAAGGTTGACTTGACCTGCAGAGCGGTCCAGCTCCGAGCGCCGCAGCAATAACAAACGATTCGCGCTCCTCTCTTTTTTACTGGGGGAATGCTCAGCCACGCTTCCTTTTAAGCACATAATTACTCGGCGGCGACTGAAGCCCATCCATCCCCCTCTCCTAATGGCTGCGGAGCCATTCGGCCATAATTTATGGGGACAGGGTTCAAAGTTTTAATAATATTTGGATAATATCATTGCCCACACGTCGGTGGCTGCGTGATGAATAGAAGGAGAGTGGGCTTATTTCGATTCCATGCATGACGGTGTGAGCGTTAACGACTGGGTGCCCGGCGTGGCCTTTATGGAAACTGCCACCAGGCCATCAGCTCATGAATTATAGATCTGGGCACGAAGGATTATAAACAGCAGTGGGGATCACATGGGGACGTTGTTCATGAGGAACTGTCCTGTTAGCGCCTCTTCCTTATGCAGATAAATGAATTGCAAGGAATACCAAAACGGCGTAAATAAACCCTTAGTGGATAACGTATTAGCACATCAACATAAAAAACCTAGGGCCGGGGCCTGCCCAGAGATATTTATGTTTATACTCTCTGCTCAAGTGGCTTCCTGATTTTTTGGCTTCTTACCGCTCACCTCATAATTCCCGCATCCTAACGGCACCTCTGGGCACGTTTCTCGAATGCTCCGTGGAGCCTGTTGACATTTGTACACAAGTTTGCTCAGAGAATTCCTTTTGGGCAGCCAGATGGGGAAAGGATGCTCATCAAATTCAAGGCAGACTTACGATCGCTTTGGTGACATGGTGGCCTGCCTTCAAAACAGAGGTCACATTCTGGTAAATGCTGGAGGAGGAAGAGGAAGCATCATCTATGCCCCACAGAGTTAGATGGAAGAGTCATGGTCTCAGCCTTAAGCCAGGTAGGAAAGAGCTTCATGTGATCAGATTCAACTCACTGCGGGGAAGAGCAGGTGCCAAGATCGAGGCGCAGAGAGGAGAAGGGACTGCCCCTAAATGATCAGACTTTGTTGCCAAGCCAAGATTCCTAACTCTCAAGTGCTACCCCAGGCTGCCTTATCTGGCCCGAGTTTTCTCTCCCCAAAATGTAAACATTCAACACCAGCCCCAAATGATAGTGTTAAGACTGAGGTAGCCTTTGCCAACTTCCTTGTTTTAATCTAGACTGACTCACCCTGAACTCTGACAGGGTTCGCGTGCCGTGAGTAATCGCTGAACTTACACACTCGATATCCATTTAATCTGAAGGATTTATTTGGAAAGAACAGCAATTATAGCTGTACCTCAGAATAACTGGGAAATGGCACATTGAAATATCTTTAGCTAGCTTGCTGGCGTTCTAAATAGCTCTCTACGTCCGGCTTCCAATCTTGGGCATTCTTGCAGAGACTAGTAGTACTTTGGGCCAGGTCTCAATCGTGGGGACTTGTTTCTGTACTGTGAGGAGCTGTGTAGAGCGCTTTCTACTTCTCAAAGCACCCAAGGAGGTGTTGTCTTTTTTATCTTGCCAGGAAAAGGGAGATAGCTGATGGTCAGCAGCATTCATCGAGCCTCAACATTTTTTTAAAATTGTCCTATAAAAAGTTAACCGTTCTTTCAACACAAGCTTTATGAATTTTTTTTTTGCGGTACTGGGGATTGAACTCAGGGGCATTCTACCTCCGAGCTACACCCCTAGCCCTATTTTTTTATTCTTTATTTTGAAATCGAGTATCACTAAGTTGCGGAGTGCCTCACTAGGTAGCTGAGGCTGGCCGCGAACCCGGATCCTCCGGTCTCAGCCTCCTGAATGCTGGGATTACAAGCGTGCGCCACCACGCCCGGCTAAGCTTTATGAATTTTAACACAGGCATAGAATGTGATGTGTAACCACCATCACAATCAGAATACGGAAAAATTCTGTCTCCCCTTAAAAACTCACACCTTCCTTGACTTCTCACCACCAATCCCCATGAACCACTCATCTTTTCTCCATCACAATGGACCTGTCTTTGGGAAATGGATTCGTATAGTATGGAACCTTTTGTCATGTAGATGAATTTATACCGTGTTGCCTTTCAAGACCAGCTCCTTTCACTCAGTGTGGTGCCTGAGCCACCAAGTTCTTCCCTGTCCCTGCAGTTCATTCCTTTGCTTTGCTTTGCTGAGTAGTATTCCATCACAGACCACCAACTTTGAGTAAGGCAGGCCCCAGGCTCTCCATGGCATGATAATGGTGGCCAATGGTCATGACATGCATGCTGGCACCAGGTTCTGTCCTAGGGTTTTACCACACAAAGTCATTCAACCTCTCAACAACTACTACGATTTTAATGTACGCCGGGCATGGTGGCGCACGCTTGTAATCCCAGCATTCAGGAGACTGAGACCGGAGGATCCGGGTTCGAGGCCAGCCTCAGCTACCTAGTGAGACACTCCACAACTTAGCGAGACCCAGTTTCAAAATAAAGAATAAAAAATAGGGCTAGGGGTGTAGCTTGGAGATAGAACGCCCCTGAGTTCAATCCCCAGTACCACAAAAAAAAGATTTTAATGTGTTGGAAATTCAATCACCCAGTTCATATGTTAATGGTTTTTGGAGGTGGGGCCTCTGGGACGTAATTCAGGTTGGATGAGGTCATGAGGGTGGTGTTCATAACCTCAATGTTTTTTTAAGACAGACCTGCACTAGCTCACTTGTTGGTCTCACCGTGCGCTGCCTCTGCCGTGTTATGAAGCAGCAGGTGCTCCTCCCTAGATGCTGGTGCTGTGCTCTTCACTTCTCAACCTCCAGTGCCTTGAGCAAAATAAACCCCATTCCTTATAAATTACCTGGTCTCAGAAAGTTTGTTTTATCAACAGAAAATGCAGTAGGAAAATAATCCAACAGAACAGCTACGTCTTCGTAAATGAAGAAACCAAGCAATAGAAAGGTTACATAACTTGCCCAAGATCACAGAACAGGTAAGTCAGGAATCACCTAAAAGATCAGAATGGGTCTAACCTTGGGTTTCATAATGAGAGGTCATAATCACAAATGTCTCTGGCAGGCAGATGAGACATTCCGGTCCCCAGGGAACTGTTAAATGGCTGATACATCCCTCCCAGAGAGCAGGTTGTGCCAAGGTTTGGGGAGAAAAGCAAAGAAAGAGGCCAGGGGTTCCCATAACTTCATGCTACTGAAGACCACTCAGGGTTTGCACCAGCCCACACCCATACCTCAAGAAGCAGGGAGAAAACACTTTTCATGGATACAGTGGCTGACAAATAGGAAACCTTCTGGCCTCCACCCATCCTGCCAACCAAGGATGGGGCTGGGGAGGATGAGAATTTGGAATCCGGGGAATTCCGGGGCTACAGACCTCTAGATTCCAGAAGGACAATCGTCACTCACCTTCCCCAGCCTCCTTCACAGCCCAAGAGTGCTGTTACCCGTGGAATCATGACTGCCTGTAGACATCCCTCTGGAATTGCAGGAGTCATTTCATTCAATATTGTACCAGGGGGAAACTGAGGCCCAGAAAGATAATAGACTTTCCCAAAGGCACAGACCAAACTATAATGCAGATCTCTTCCTCCACTCCTCTCCTCACTTACTCAGCATACCCTGAACTTACCCTGTGCCAGGTGCTATTCTAGAAGCTGAAGACAAATGACAACTAAGACATAGCACCTGCCTTCATGGAGTTGTAGTTTTGCAGGGAGAAAGACAAATGGTCACAGCAAATAAACTATTTCAATCTGTAACAAAGATGATTAAATTGTCTTGAGACTCCCTGTGTGTTTCCAACCAACCCTCTCTGCTTCAATTCCCCGAAGCAACAAGAGTCAGGTCTCCTAAAGTGGTAAAACTTTCCATGGGTTCTCTGAATAAGATCTCTACTTCCACCTAAGTCTAGATAGGTCTGTACATCTAGAGCTTTTTATCAGATGTTGAATACTGGCTTCTGGTATCATTAACATCCTTTTTTGCTCTGTGTGTGTGTGTGTGTGTGTGTGTGTGTGTGTGTGTGTGTGTGTTGCATATAAAGTCCAGGGATTCATGCATGCTAGGCAAGCACTTTACCACTGAGCTACACCCTCAGCTCTACAATCTGTGTGTGTGTGTGTGTGTGTATACACACAGCTTTACTGAAGATTGAACCCAAAGGCTATTTCTGGGCTATACCCCCAGCCCTATTTTATTTTTAATTTTGAAATCGAGTCTCATTAAATTGCAAGTCTGGCCTCAAACCTATGATCCTCCTATCTCAGCCTCCTGAGTACTGGGATTACAGGGTGTACCACCATGCTCATCTTCTACTAACAATCTCTGATAAGGCAAAGCTGAGTGGATTGGTCCCTGAGATGAGGGATAACACCACCTCCACAAATCTTCCCTTAACATCCTAAAGGGGGAAAGAGCAAGGGAAGCGTTACTTAGATTCTGCAGGCTGGTTTAAGGAGGCTTTTCCAAGTGGCAGGAGGAAGAGTTGGTTAGAATCAGGTAAGGACCATGTTATTGTAGTTTAGGATTAGTGAACACAGAACACCATCGGCTGTAGTGTTTCAAAGAGTCTAAGGGTATAAAGTGTTGGATGCCTTCTATTAAAGAATTGATGGGTCTTTCAAGACATCCCCATAATGAACAATGAAGTTAATTGGCTGGGCAAGAGTATTTGCTGGAATAGCCAGTTTATGCTAATGAGGACAATGGGATAAAGTGTTGTAACTACAGATAGTGAGGTATGTGGAACGGGTGGCTCTGCTTCTCATAAAAGTACTACCTGATCTTTCTAGGTCAGCCAATAAAAGCAATAATAGGAACAATAATATCTATCACCCTGTGCCAATCAGTGAGTGTTAGGAAGACATGGGGCACCTATATTATAACTGCCAACTCTGAAGCTGAGATGGCCAAGATGCTCAGCTAGAGCCCTCGACTTTGAACAGAAGAACCAGGATTCAAATGCAAGTTGTCCATCTCTGTCTCTGCTGTATAGCCACCCAACTAAAAGAAGAGAAAGTAAAAATTACCCATGATCTCACCACTTATAACCAATTTCAACCTTCTGGTGATTATTCTTTTAGTCTTTTTTTTTTCATATATACATACATGTATATGTCTGGCTATACATCATTTTCATAATGATTGAATTATTTTTATTCAACTGTCCCTAGCTCTTTCCTTAAGTCACATTTTAATTCCTGAAAACATTTGCAACAATTCCATTGTTTTCTGGAAAAACATTGCAAAACTCCTTTGGAAATCACCCCTCTTTCACTCTGAGCTGATGCCATTCCAATGGGGCTTACCCCTCACTCTACCCTCTCCTTATCTAGAACTGACCATGTGATCCATTTCTGGACAATTAGCTTAGACCTGAGTCAAAGGATTGATTCTGATGCCAGCAGGTGATTCCAGCCAGGCCAAAAAGAGTCTTCCCAGGACTTTTTCTGAGACTGCCTGGAGAAATGGCCACTTTTCTCCAGAATACCTACCTAGCTATAACGATTTGATTAGTTTAAAGTTGCAAGTGACCATTTTTAACTATCAACAGGGAAAGCCTATCTGAAAACAGAGCCTGCAAAGAAGAAAGCAGAACCAACATTCAGTATCCTGAGGGGTTGCTGGAACTTCCAGACCCAGCTATGTCTGAAGATTTTTGACTCTTTTGAACTATGCAGGTCTAGGAGTCAATAGAGTTCTTTAATGGAGTGAGCTAGTATGAGTTGGCCTCTAAAATCCACAGGTCTTGCCATGTTGTTCTAAGGCCTTGGATCTCACATCTAAGGCTGGACCATTGAGACGCAGCCCAAGAACCTTCAGCAACTCTCACTTCCATCATGAACACCCGTCATCCTTTAGCAAAAGTTTATGCTGTTCAAATCTTATGTTTGCATAAGCTGCTTATTCTACCCCAATGGTGAACTTTTGTCCAAGGTCACCCTAAGGACTCTGTCTCAGACTGGAAGGCTCAAAATGAGGAACTTCCCTGTGAAAACTGTGAACCAAATTCTACTCCTCCTCATTAACTACGGCCATCACCACCTCTATCACCATTGCCACCGTGTTTTTATCACCATCAGCATCACCTCCATCACCACCACCATCACCAGCTCTGCCACCATTGCTGTTATCATCCTCACTGTCATCTCCACCATCCCTTCCATTACTACCTCCACCAACTCCACCATCACCACCACCATCATCGCCTCTGATTCTAACACCAACATCACCATCGTAAACACCACCATCACCATGTCTACACCACCACCACCTGCACTGGGCAGCTTTCCCTTCCGTTTCCCTTCAGAGTGGCTACCACAGGGCCTCCTAGAGGACTTTGGAACTAATTTGTGCACCCACTAAACTTTGAGATTTTGAGGGCAGGGACCTTCTGATCTCACTCTGAGCCTCCAGCAGCCTGCATATAGCTTTGGCTAGAATGGGAGCTCAGGCAGGACAAATTCACTGAGTGGTGGAATGTAAGATTTTGCTGTAACCGGTTTCCTGTGCCGGAGCCTGTGGCCAGGCTCTTGGCGCCTCCCACCCTGCCCCAGCTGCCTCAGTGGCCCTGGATGCCTTTGGTCCTCATCTCCCAGGCTGCTGTGGGAATGACCCTTGTCTGTGTCACCACTCAAGCACTGGATGATTGATGATAAAGCAATCACTAATGCCCCAATCTGTGGTAACAGTAATAATAAGATCTATCACTTGTGCCAGGCACTGTGCAGGGGCCTGAGACACAAACAAGAGGCTCTGCTCAGGGTCCAGTAGACTGGGAAGGTCTTGGAGACAGACACTAACGCTGATTCAATGTCAGATACCAGACAGACTAGAAATCAGCCAATAGTTGTTCAATGAAATGAGCTGTATTTCCATTGACAGGTTGAAGGATCACAATCAGAAAATCTAAAATCCAAAATGCTCCAAAATCCAAAACATTTTGAGCATTGACACAATGCCACAAGTAGAAAATCCCAGGGGCTGGGTTGCAGTTAAAATGTAGGATCACTAAAAATATTGTATAAAATCATTTATGGGCTCTGTGTATAAGGTGTATGTAACACATGAATTTCGTGTTTAAACTTTGGGTCCCATTCCCAAGATATTGCGTTATGTATATGCAAATATTCTAAAATCTGAAAAATATCTGAAATCTTAAACACTTCTGGTCTCAAGCATTTCGGATAAGAGATATTCAATCTGTACTTCCTTTTTAGCCTGAGAATTACACCCCCTGGTATACCTAGTTCTCAGATTTCAGAGTTCATCAGAAATCACCTGGAGGGCTTCTTAAAACACAGGTCCTAGACCCTCATCCAGGGTTTCAGACTTAGGGGGTTTGGAATGGCATCTTTAACAAGTTCTTAAGTGATGTGGATGCTGTTGGTCCCCATTTTTGAAGCACTGCCCTGCCTCATGGAGGATGAGCCAGAAGGAATGGAAGGGCAGGAAGTCCTCAGTCCATTTTCTCTCATCCCGTGTCCCCAATTCCCAAACAGGGCCAGGCGGGAGGCCTCCGCAGAGGTTTAGGGAGGGCCTACCTGAGGAAGGGGCAGATCCCTGGAGGGGCCTCCTATTTAGCCAACAAACAGAAGGGGCTAAATCCCCAACCCGACCTGCTTTTTTGCGTAAACACGTAAACACGTTGCAGGACGCCTGTGTAAACACACATTGTCTCCTGGAGAGGATTAAGAGTGAGCAGGGCTGGGCTTTTTTTTTTCTTTCTTTCTTTCTTTCTTTTTTTTTCTTTTTTAGCGCTGAGAAAAGCCATTAAGGGATTAACACCCCGATTTATGAAAATGGAGGATGATAAAGGAACAATGGGGTGACAGCATTGTGTAAACGACATTGATTCATTTCAGAGACAGGGCTGTTAACTGGGAGAAATGGAGAAATAAATGGAACAATGAGGAGATGCTTTTACCAGCTTGTCATTAATTAGCCGAGAGTACAATTGTTTTATTGTCCTTTTTGAAAAATACAGAATTGGTAGGAAAATACAAGCACTGAGCAAATCGATTATTCTGTGTCACCGGCTGACATCTGCTTTTCCTTCTCTCCTGAAGCTTGCCTCTGGAAGTGCTCCCAAGGGGGAGAAGAAACTTTCCCCTGGCAGAAGGATCTTGTGGGGTTCAGGAATAAAGCAACATCCCCAATCTTCTTAGCAGTGGCCAACCTCTAATTGGTGAACAACACCCCTGGGTCCTTTCTGAACTTCTCCAGGAAGGGGCTGGGAGGCTGGGAAGAGCAGGCTGCTCTGGGAAGGGTCTAGCAGCAGGTGGAAAGGAACAACACACTTGAGGAAGAGGAGATGGGTGTCTGGGTGCCTCGAGGTCAGCACAGTAGTCCCCACCTGAACAACGGCATGGCAGACACAGCTTTCCGGGCACACATGAGGTTCCCTCTCCACCATTTATTTCCAGCGGGGGGCTGCAGTATTTGACCATTCCTGCGCTGGAATATATAATGTAAAGGCATTTCTAGGCCAGCAAAGTGAGTTCAGAGTGGGCTGAGGGTCCCAACCACAGTGGCTTTCCAGGAGCCACAGGGATGCTGGCCCAGCTTTGGGGAAGGGCATATTTCTGGCTCCAACGGCATTTCAGGGGGTCTCTGTGGGCCCAGGAGGGCTCCTGTTAGCCAGAGCCAGAGGGGAAAGGCGTGGCCTGGGTTTAGGGCCACGGAAGCCCACAGGGCGGACACGCAGCACGCCTGAGGGGGACTCTGATGGATTAAGGCCGGGCACATGCAGTCTGCATTGTCGGTGCCCAGGCGCTGGGCAGAGGAGCAGCTGGGGAGAGGAGCCGCTGCCTGAATGTGAATCCTGTTTGCTCCTCCATCTGTAAAGGCTCTCTGTGAATCCGAACACCCATGTTTGGATTCTAATCTCCCTGAGATAGCAGAGCTAGCCAACTGGGCTATTTTAAGAAGGAGTCAAATGATCTCACAAAGGGTTAATGGCACTTATAAAGAAAAGGCGCTCACAGAAGCAGTTTGCCTGGCAAGGAAACCATAAACAGCTTTCCCATTGTTCCTGCCTTCTGTGACTATTGGTCATTGTTTGGCCTTTAATCTGGAAACACTATAGATATAAATATAGCTATCTTTATAGCATTGTATCTTTACAGCCCAAGATAAAACAATGCATCTTTATATCTCTAATCTTTCTATTGATACAAAGATGTCTTTCTTCGGGAAGATTCTATATGTATGCCTCACATATAAATGTTAGCCGATCACAGTTTTATGCATTCATACCACAGAGGCAGTGTCTCCTGTGTGCCAGGCACTGCCCCGGTGCAGGGAGAAAGCCCCACTCTCAGTACCCAGACAACATCCAGAAAATAAACCAGCACAGAAAGCATGCAAATGTGTCAGCTGACAGTGAACACCTGAGCAGGTGTGGGCAGAGGTGTATTTTATATGTGGTGGTCAAGGAAGGCCTAGCTGAGAAGGAGACGGTGAAGCAGAGACCTGTGCTGGGACAAAGATGATCCAAGCAGTGGGGATACAGAGCAGCAGAGGCCTGGAGAAAGAGCAATGAAGCTGGAGTCTCATGGACAAGAAGGAATCAGGTCTGACTGGTCCGAGAGGGGCAGGTGAGGGGTGAGGTCAGGCAGGGCTTGTGGGCTGGGCCCTCGTAAGCACACTGAGGTTGATCCAGAAAGCAGTGGGGTTCCGGGCAGGCTGTGAGCAGAGCAGTGATTCAACCCCATGTATGAATCAGCAGGAGCAATCAAAGTGCAGAACAGATCACAGACTGTGCACACCTTTCATATCCTCAACTAGACGGCACCTCCAGATGCCGCCAGGTGATAAAGGAATAAGCAATGGAGAATGTTGGGGGGCGTGGCAAACAGAGCCCGCCTGCTGGTCGACAGGGCAACCACCACTCAGCTCCTGAGACTT
Source organism: Graphiurus murinus (assembly GCA_004027655.1). Taxonomy (NCBI): domain Eukaryota; kingdom Metazoa; phylum Chordata; class Mammalia; order Rodentia; family Gliridae; genus Graphiurus; species Graphiurus murinus. The sequence goes on along the minus strand of PVLC010002274.1, from coordinate 99,788 downwards.
GTTCAACTTAAGAGATATGAGCATGGCATGGCGTGTCTCATCATCTTTAAAACAAGGCTGGCAGACACAGGAAGGTGAGAACCACATGTTCTTTCTCATATGTGGATACTAAAAAGAAAAGTTAATCTGAAGGTAGAAGAGTGATAACCAGAGCTTTGAAAGGATGGAAGGGGAGGGTGAATAAAAGGAGGCTTGATTTTGATCAGTGTACACTGTATGCATGTGTTGAAATATCACACCGAAATACACTCCTATGTACAATTAATACAAGTTAATCAAAATAGAATATTTATTTGTAGAAAGAGAAACTGGATTTCCCAGTGGACTCTCCTGATTTTAAGCTGCGTACAGCGCCCCCGTCATCTGTGGTTTTGCTTCTGATGGTTTCAGATGTCTGTAGTCAACTATGGCCTGAAAATAGTAAATGGGAAGTTTCAGAAATAATTCATAGGGTTGAAATAACATTTATTACAGAATACTGTTATAATTCTTCTATTAGTAGTAATTGCTATTCTCTTAGTGTGCTTTATACATTGCTTTATCATAGTTCGAGCTCAGTATTATCTGCGGTTTCAAGTGTCCACTGAAGGTCTGGAAGCATACATCCCCAGTGGATAAGGGGGGGTGACTGTACCGTTCAACAAAGAAAAAAGACAGCCTGATTCACCCACAAGCAATCAGTTCATACTCTCCCTTGAATTTCTCAGGAAAGGAGAATTCATACAACCCATCTTCTTATCCTTTATTATCGAGCTGCCAGGAAACTCAAGGACAAATTAAATTTTGAAGGACTGTAACTATACTGAATAAAATTCTTGGCAAAATCATCACCTCTCTTCTTCCAGTTCTCATTGTTTTATTAGATTTTTAGATGTCCAACTCAAGATCGTGTGCTTTTTATTGTAAGCAACTTCAAATTATGTTAAAAAGGAATAAATTCCAACAAAACTAAACTTTAAGAGAACAACTACTATGAACCTACTCTTTTTAAAACCATGTACTATAGATATCCAGAAAACAACAACAACAAAAGTAGCCTGCCTGCTGCTGTGATTTCCTAGAAACACACCTTGGGCTCATGCCACTTGGAAGGCATGCAAACCTTTAGATCAGGGAGGGGAAATTATCTGCATCCCATGTGCCAATGCTGGCCAGTGGGAAGTAGCTGCCAAAAGCAATTGCATTGATACAAGTACAATCAGCCCTCAGTATCTGGAGGGATTGGTTCAGGATCCCCAGTAGACAAAAAGTCTGCAGATGCTCAAGTCTCTTCTAAAATGATGTCATATTTGCTAAGGTTTATATGTGTCCTCCTGTACACTTTAAAGCATCTCTAGATGACCTGGAATACATTATACCGTGCATTGCTATGTAAAGCGTTTAGTTAGTATGCCCAGATGAACTTTGTCCCAGGCCACAGTCTGTTTTCCGGGCTCATTCTCTCCCTTAATAATCATTATTATCTTCTTCTAAAATTGACCACACTCCCTCACTTCACTCTTTGCCATGAAGAGACTATTTAAGCCTCAGCCTCTGGTCCTTCTTTGGATTTCATATTTTGTATGGCGCCTCTGTACATGTGCACATTAATAAATGTGAATGCCTTTTATCCTGTTAGCCATTCGACTGTCAGTTTGTTTCAGGAGACTCAAATACTAAGCCTTCAGAGGAAATGTTCCAACTTCCCTACAGCAGATACCCAGTCTCCCAGGAGCCCTTGCAGCTAGACAGAGGCATGCGCTCTTTATTCCACCCATCAGAAATGTCCACCCCAGGATTTTAGTTGGAGCCCTGTGATACAGAAAGGATGGAATTAGGAAGCATTTGGGGGAACAGCAGTGGCCATTGCAGCAAAGCCTATTCCCAAGGGCAACCAGTGGGGTTACCCCACAGTGCTAGTGGTGTATGTGGGGGTGGACCTTCCTTTGAGATGCTGGGGCATCCCTGGCTGTCCAGCAATCCCAGGGATCCAGGAGCCACCTGTATCCTTGGATTAATTTATTCCCTGCCTGCACCAGCCAATCTGTTTCTGCCCTCCCGATACAGTGATGCAAGGCAGAAACATTTTTCAAAGTTCTGGAAGATGACAAGCAATGTGGCTCACTGGTAGAGCGCTTAAATAACCTGTGTGAACCCCTGGACTTGATCTCTGGCACTACGAAAACAAATAAATAAATCTGGAAGCATTTGGGTTTTAATTCTTTTAAATGTTTGCCCTCAGAAAGAATAAGAAAATCTCTTTCACCATGACCAAGCCAGAGTGGCACGTGTAGACATTAGGTCTCTGCAGCTGGCCTCATTGGACAGAGAATCCTTTCCAAGATGCCGACACACCAGTGCAGCCAAGGCCACTGGGGGGCCGTGGTGTGTCTGCTCTGCCCACTCCCCACCACTTCTCACTCTACCATTCCCCAGGGTGCTGCCTGGACTCCCCAGCGAGGGAATGGTAGAGTGAGAAGAAAGTTTGAAGCTCCCGACAGCGATACACTTAGTTCCTTTGGATCAAACAGTGATGCGAGAGGGCGCAGAAAAGTTTGGCAGGGACGGCTTGGACTCAGCCAGAGAAAAGCCACCAGGGGAGAGGAGACCAAAACCTGCTATGGGGGCTTTTCAGGTGTTCTTGGTAAGTAAAAAATCAAGCAGCCTTTTCTCTTAGGCTGAGACCTCCCTTCTGCGGTCCCAGGGGACTCGGGAACCACAAACATGTGTTCACTGTTCTTCCTTGCCTTTGAGGCTGTGGATCTGCCACGGAGAACTGGTCTCAGCAAAGAGTCAGGGGCTACCGTGAGCATCGGAACCAACTAGAGGGGCTGTCAAAATGCAGGTTACAGGACCCCCCAGCATTGTTTCTGACTCACTTCTAGCGAATTTCTAGGAGACACTCGCACTTTGAGAATCACGTACTCAGCAGGAGCCATTTCATTTCTTGGTCTGTAAAATGGGAGTCATGGCCCCACTTCCCCAAACAGCCTGGGAATGATGTATACCCATGGACGGAGAGTGCCGGGTGCTGAGCCTTGCCATCCAAGCATGGGCGTTCACAACAATGCTGGTGAGATTCTCCCAGCATTGCATGAGTATGCGGCCAAGTAATGCAGTTGGCAAACCCCTGTGACGTGCTCATACTACAGAGAAAGCAAGAGAAATTCCCAAAAAATACCTCTCATCCTGTGACAGTCGCTTGCTCCCTTTGGTCACATAGCCCCATTTTATAGGAGTTCATGCAGCTCCCTGGTTGGAAGGGACTTCCAGAGGCCAGAGGGTGGACAGGTTCTGGGGTGGCGGAGCTTCTCCCAACACACTGCCTATCTCTTCCTCTCAGCACCACCCGCCCACCCTCAGGGGCTGACTGGATGTCAACTTTGTACTTTGTGACCCTGACCTTCTGGCCAGAGTTGTTGGATCAAAGGTTGACCCCTGACCTAAGCTGGACCAATTAGCAACTCCCTCCTGGGAATTTAGAACTGCTACTGAGAGACAGCAATGGAGTCCTGTGTGTGGACCAGAGGACGCCAATAAGAAGCGTGCAAGGAGGGAGAGGAATGAGGCCTGCACACAGAAGCAGCAGACACAGAGCCAGAATGTTCTGGAGAGCCTATTTTTCAGTCTCCAATAACATGCTGGGACCCTACTACAACCCTGTCCTTGGATTCATATATATATATATGGATTCCATTATATACATACATACATACACCTATATATACATATGTAATTTTAAAATTTATAAAATAAAGTAATATATATTCTGTAATGCTTAAAATTTTTAAACGTAAACAATTTAAAGTAAGATAAAAATAAAATCAACTTTTTAAAATTTAAAGAAGAGTAAAGATTTCTTTGTGCGTGTGTTTTGCTGTAAATGAAAGAAAACTTATCTCAAAAGTGACTTATATAATAAATATTACTCATGTCACTGAAAAGTCCTGAGGTGATTCTAATCACCTGTTTTGGTGGTTGAAATAGGATGACCAAGAATCCAGTCATTCTCTCCCCACTCCCCACCTTCTCCTACTTTTTATGATCTAAAACCCATTCTCAGGGACCACAGAGTCCTTTGCAGCTCTAGACTTTTCTTTGGTGGTAGCAAAATGACTCTGACACTTTCAAAACTCACATCATGACCCACACTATCCAAAGGAAGAGGGAATGAATCTCTTCCAATTGGCCTTTCCCAAGTCCTGGTGCACTCTCATTGGCCCAAGCCACATGCCAATCTTTGTGAACAAAGAGATAGGATATGCTGTTTAGATTGAACCAATCAGGATGCTCCCCTGGAGCAGACAGTAGAATCTATCCTTCGCACAGCATAGGATTGAAAACAGAGAAAGAGCCATTCCTCAAAGGACAATCAGGCACTTTTGGTGGGAGGAGAAGGTAAGGGATAGACGTTTCAAAAGCTCTCAACACATACCCACTCTGCTTCAATAAATGTTTATTTTCTATTTAATCTCTCTTGAGTTAATTTTAAGCTTTTAACCAGAGTCCTCATTACGTAGGTACATACGATCATCACACTTTAATTTCATTGACTTATTCTAAAATATTTCTGTAAAGTCACTAGGATCCTCATGTAAATGGAGAAAAGGGGAGCAAAGTTGAATCTCACTCCTGGGTGATGGAGAACAGTTTAATCAGACTTGGTCAGGATGCTTGGCACTACAAAAACTTAACAAAAATATAATCATTGGGTCCAATAATGGACTATAAACAAAACCTTAAAGAATGGTACTAAGTAAAAGGTGAGGATTCATAGAAAGTATTTTAAATTCAAATCTCGTATATTTCATAATGCCTTATTAACTTATCATCCATTTCAATCAAAATCATGTTGCCTGACTCACATTGATGAAATCTTGAGTGATTGTAACCCTAAAAAAGGCAATTTTTCTTTACTATATTCATTTTATTAATATAATATTCATATAAATATTTGCAGAGGAAAAACTCAAAATCTTTTTCAGAGAACAGCGAATCCCATTTCAGAACCATCAAGTGATTAGACCACAAATAATGCCATATAATTTGCAGGGTGGTTGTAATTGCCTGGGAAGAGAATGGCAGAGACAGTAGCCAAGTACCCTTTTAGGAAATGCTGAATCACCAATGTGCACAACTGCTGGGGAGATAATATTGTATGAAGAAATGAGACACCAAAAACTTCGAGTCATAAAGTAATTTGAAAGAGATGAACTCTTCATGTGAAGAAGTTTTAAAAATACCTTATCAATTTATTTTTCCCTTGGGTTGCACAAAAGGAATATATAATTAAAATCCATATCTAAGTACATGTACAAAAGTTCTTTTAACTAATTTAATTAAAAATGTTTATAAGCTGGGCATGCTGGCGCACGCTTGTAATTCTAGTACTTGGGAGCCTGAGACCGGAGGATCCAGGTTCGTAGCCAGCCTCAGCTACTTAGTGAGGCTCTCCGCAACTTAGTGAGATCCTGTTTCAAAATAAAGAATTTAAAAAAAGGGGGGGCTACGGGTGCAGCTCAGAGGTAGAATGCCCTTGGGTTCAACCTCCAGTACCGCAAAAAAAAAAAATGTTTATGAACCAGGCGTGGTGGTACACATTTGTAATCCCAGTACTTGAAAGGCTGCGATAGGAGGATTATAAGTTCGCTGCCAGCCTCAGCTACTTAGTGAGGCCCTCTGCAACTTAGTGAGATCCTGTTTCAAAATAAAGAATAAAAAATAGGGCTGGGTGTGTATCTTGGAAGTACCGGGAAAAAAAAATGTTTATGATAAGAAAAAATTGCATGATATTTACTTAGTGGCATTTTTTTTCTTTTTTCTTTTTCTTTTGTGGTACTGGAGATTGAACCCAGGGATATTCTTTCTCTGAGCTACACTCCCAGCCCAATTTTATTTTGTATTTTGAAACATAAAAATTTATAAGTTGCCAAGGCTGGCCTTATACCTGTGATCCTCCTGACTCAGCTTCCTATGTGTGGGACTACAGGTGTGCACCACTGCATTCAAGTACATATATAAATATATATATATATATATATATATATATATATATATAATTTTTTTTTCATTCTTAGCGGCACACTAAAATGGTTACCTTACCTTAATAGCGTCCTAGCTTTCAAAGGAATATGGCAGTCAAGACTCAACCTAAAAGCCCACATGATGTGGCTCTGATATTGTTATTGTGCTGATCCTCATTTTGCTTTTGCCACACGCCTATACTCCATCCGTTATTGTCCTCGTGTGTGTGCCTCAGAGCTAGAGTCCAGGGAAGTTTCCTGCTTAGCCTGTTCACTGGTCGGGATATGGTTTGTGGTTCTATGTAAAAGGATAAGTGCATTTTACAACAGTACAAATGTTATTACATTAAAACTTTTTTCCTGTGGTCCACACACTATTTCATCCTCTGAGAATCTAAGGTCTGTAAAACAAAGCATGCTAACTAAACTCAAGCACATTACCATTTACTGACAGGCCCTGATGCTCCCATGCAAATGGGAGAACAGTTCAAATAAACAAATGCCTAGTGTTGCCCAATGAAGTGTAAACAAGACCCAAATGAATGAGTGGGCACATTGACTTCCGCTCAGGCGTCAGTTCCTTATTAGTTAGTCTTCAACTATGCCTTCAATGCCTCCATCCGGATGGGATTCATCAGCCAAGTTGCCTTACAGCTCTGGCTATTTCTAGAAAATTAATGCTAGACTTAATACTAGAGACATGGAAAGCATGATCCTGACTCTTGCAAATCTTTCTTCCCGTTCATGGCTGATCATTCCATTACGTCATAATTATCATACAGCTATAGCGTAAATACATAGTTATTTCCATCTCTCCATCCAGATGGTCGGTTACACGATAATTACAGTATGTTTGTACTTACTGGGTTTAATTACCAGATAATCAGGAAGAACATGCAAATTGCTAGGTTGTTGTAACACAGTACATTGAACCAAGTAAAACCTGTGTATTGCATATAAGTAAACAAGCTTTTCCGTGGGACTGTGCGCTGTAACCTGTGACGACAGGAAGGCCTCAGGTCGGTTATGGGTCCATTGTGTGGGCTGGCATTACACTCACCGAGCTTGGATTAATATCCAGATTACAAGGAAACATAATGGAAGAGACACTCATGCTGCCACACCTGCCCAGGGACAATGCGGACCTGGTCACAGTAGTGGCTGAGCAGGGCGCCAGCTCTTGGCTCCAGCAGCCAGCTCTTCCAATGGAGTGCATTCCAGAGTCACCTGAAAGCATGTGCTCCCAGCCCAGCCATGGACCTGCCCAAATGCTGGTGCTGGAGGGGAGAGATTGCAAGCCATCCACCAAGTCCACCCTTCCCAGGAGCAGAGCTTTGCTCCACACAGAAGCCCACGTACAGTCCCCTGGTGTGTGTGCACTTTGCCACCAGGACTGGAGCAAGTATTGTCTTCCCCTTTCACATAGCAAGGGGAGCTGCCCAAGTGATCAGGCCACTGTTGTATATTGCTTGGTTACCTCTTCAGCATTCCTCACTACTTCTCCCTTCCTGATTGCCACTTGAAAATCCATGTTGCTCTTAAGAAATCAGCTTTGTCCCTGCTCCCAGGAATGAGACTTAGGACCTTTGCAATCAGCACATTTCCTCCCTCGGGCTATAGTGATTGACTTAAAGTAGAACATAGCTTGAAACTGCTTAAACCAATATCAGAGCAGAACATTTTCTGAAAATACCAGAGACAAGGCATTCTCTCTTCTCTCCTAGGTATGAATGATGAAGTTTGAAGCCTTGAGGGTCCGGGAGAGCCATTTGAAACTGTAAAGAAGAAACTGGGCCTGTAGTGACATCACTGGGCCACAGGATCCAGCTTTACGTGACACCCAATCTACTTTTTTCTATCCCAGGAGCAGATAAATGACCTTTCTTGCACATGCCACCTAGAGTTGGAGTTTCTCTTATTTACAACTAGAAGCATGAATACCTTTAAAGTTGCCAGGTTTCTCTGCCTCTTCTGTGCAGAAAATCCCTTGTAGATTTTGGGCATGGAATCTTCTGCAAGCTCCCTAGACATGAACAACTTTGACTCTATGGGAAATCGTTTCTGAAGCTTACACAGTGATTTGCTTCTCCTGCTGACATGAGGTGGCATCCAAATACATCTCTAAACTACTTCTCGTTGGTCTTCTTTTGGGGGATAAAGGAAAGAGGCACAGTATCAATAAACCCCAAGTGCAGCAGAAGAGAAGAAGGGTGGCTTCAGATACACGTGCTCTTCATCCACCAGCCTCCTTTGCACAGTCGATTGATGCTCGAGATGCCCTTGGAATACTTTCAATAAATCTTTTTAACTCTTGTTTTTCCCTTGAAGCAGGAAGCCTTGTCCTCAACATGTGACTAGGTTGCACAACTTGGCATTTCCCAGACTCTAGTGATCAGGCAGGATGGAGCTCCTGACTTCACTCTGCTCAGGATGGCCATTGCCTGTGTGGAGATGCCAATAACCCGCTTTTTTCAGTACTATAATGCTTAAGTAGGAAATTAACCCGGGTGCTCTCGGATTCAAAATAAAGAAAGATGCATCTCATGTCAGATGACCACAATTATGCATGCAGCTGGGATCTCATGCACCAAGATAGATGACAAAGAAAGGAAATGGATCAGCTCCATGAGCTAGCTCAAGCAAATATGTTTGGTGTTTTATTGATACAGTTCCTTTTCTCCCCCTGACATTTCTCCTATTTTCATTTGTATGTGACTACTAATCATAATCAAAGATGATTAATAAGAATAATAACCAGCAACGTCGGTGACAAGAATGGTTACCACTCCCGGAGTTTGCAATGTGCCATGTTCAGACCAGAGCACCTGAAATAAAACATCTCATTTAAATTAAAGACAGACAATATTATATGCCTGCTTCATTTTTCTCTTGATTAAAAGGTTTTATTTTTATGCTTTTGTTGGCGCATTACAGTCTCACATCAAAATGTAGTTTATAGTGATAGTGACAAGCATGCACACAGCACTTGGTGAACTTCCCCTGGCTCCTATTTTACAGGTAACAAAACTGAGGCTCAGAGATGTGACCAGCAGCTAGTAGTGTAGGAAATATTTGAACTCAGGCCATCCAACTCCAGTGCCTACAACACACTTGGCCCATAAGACATTTGGGAAATCCATGAATTACTGTGAAATCGATCCCATGTTCCCCTGGAGGTGCACAGCACAGGACACATATCTGTCTGCTTCCCTCATCTTTCTCCTTGGTAATCTCTGCTCAGTGCCACAGTACTGAGCCAACAGGCCCCATCACCTGGGCCAAGTTCTCATTAAAATGTGTGTGTGTTTGGGGGCCTAATGATTATTTTCAGTCCTGGTTCCTGCCTATTTGGTTTGGGTTTTGCACGATTAATTAGGAGCCGAAATTAATGAGAAGAGAAACACGTGTCCAGCTGGTCCTCCCAGATGTTCCTGGAAACAAACTCTCCAATTTGCACAGCATGACAGTGTAAACACGCCGTGGTGAAGCCGCTGGGAGCTGGTTCAGTCCCCGACATTCCTGGCGGGAGGAACGGGCCTGGCTGGGCATCAGTGGTTCTGGCCAGGTTGAAACGATGAGTCTGGTGTGTTTGCTCATCCTGTTCCTCTTGGCTTTACTGCGGGGCAGCCGCTAGTGCACTTCCTCACCTGAATCCCTGAATGAGAAGGGAAGAAGGAGCCTAGATTCCAGGCTTGGAGCAAGAGATGGAGAAAGCGGGAGACAGGAAAGATAGAGCTATCCCCAGTGCATAGAGGTTGAGGGAAAGAAGTTCTCTAAAATTCAGTGTCGCGTGCATTTCACCTGCCAGTGATCTCATAGTCTGCTGTTCTTTCTCATCCTATCCCTGGTGTTCTTCTTGTCTTCATGATAACAGAAGACTGGTCTCCCCATCCCTGTTTCATCTGGATTGGGATGGCAACTGAAAATAAATCAAGGCCCATCCAAGGCACTCAACATGCTTCTCCATGGTGGAGTCAGATGGCATCAGGGGAGCCTCCCCTTCTGTGGTCTCCACTTACAAGAAGCATGAAGAACCTATCAATATTAAAGGGGCAATTCCTAAAAATCAACAAGATTGAGGAGCTTTGTTTTCTCTCTCGAGGTATTGGGCACCTCCTGTATATGGACATGGAGTGTTGGGGCCATGCGCTCAACAAGGCCAGCGTCATCTCCAGCCTCAAGGAGTTTATGGCCTGGCTGTTCTAGTCACACCTATTACTAACTCGACCAAGGACATCAATACAGTCAAGAAGCTTTCTTGAGTGTGCACATGCAAGGAATGCTATTCAGCCTTGAAAAGGAAGAAAATTCTGACACATGCTACCGTGTAAATAAATCTTGAAAATATTATGTATAAGTGGGGAAAACTAGGCACAAAAGGACTGGTACTGGGGATGCCATTTATCTGAAATATCTGGAGAAGTCAAAGGTACAAAGGCAAAGGGTAAGTGAATTGCTCATCTGCACCCTAATAAGGCTCTATCTTGGCCTTGGGTAATTTTTATTCTTAGCACTTACTGCAATCAAACATAATACGTGTGTTACTAGAGTTTTCTGTATACCTGGATCTCTCCATTTCTCCACTGGAACATGAGTTCAAGTTTACTGATTTTTATTCTTAGCACTTACTGCAATCAAACATAATACATGTGTTACTAGAGTATTCTGTGTACCTGGATCTCTCCATTTCTCCACTGGAACATGAGTTCAAGTTTACCCTGAGCCTAGAATAAAACTTGGCAAGTAACAACCACCAATATATGTGTAAAATGAATAAAAGCTAATAACATATGTAAAAGATATTATCTGATTGTGATAAATACTTTAAAAGTAAGACAGAGGGATCTGTGATAAAACAGAGGAAAAATTATCTTGTAGAAAGAAAAAAGATAAATTAACTTGGGGCATGTGATTTTAGATTAGTTGACCAGGGAAGTGTTTTTAAATAAGATGCCATGTGAAATCATACCTGAAGCACAAGGAGATCTCCAGGGCGTCCTTGTGTTAAAGAAGAGCATTCCAGGCAAGGGAAACAGCAGATGCAAAGACCCTGAGACAGGAAATCTTCATGTTGGAGGAACATAAAAAAAAAAATAGTGGAAGGGAGTGTGTGAGGGAGAGAGTGGTATCCTGTTGGTCCCGAGGGACCAAATCCTGGAGGATCTTACAGAAGACCTAAGAAGATGCATTTTATTCTCAGTATGATGGGAAACCTCAGAAACACCTTTTGTTTTTCTTTGTAAGATACTTTGTTTTCTTTCAATTATGGCAAAATATGCATAACATAACATATACTGCGTGTTTATTTTTAAGTGTGGAGGAGAGTAACATCAAGAATGTTCACAGTGCCATGTACCCATCATCATACCCATCTCCAAAATGTTCAGCATCCTAGAGTGAAACTCCACTCTCATTAAACAGTAACTCCTCAGTCTTCCTCCTCCCCACCCCATCAGCCATCATCCTACTTTCTGTTTATGAACTGACTACTCTTAGATACCTCATGTAGGTGGAATCTCACCTTACTTGTCCTTTTGTGACTAATTTTTTCTACTTAGCCTACTGTTTTCAAGGTCCATTTTCATGGTCGCCCGTGTCAGAATTCCCTTCCTTTTAAAAGTTGATTAATATTCCATTGTATAAATGCACGACATTACGTTTATTCATACATCCTTGATGGGCATTTGGGTTGCTTCTCCCTTTGGGATATTGTGAATAATGCTCCTATGCACATGGGTGGGCAAATATCTCTTTGAGACCCTGCTTTCAATTTGAGGGGACAATATACTCAGAAGTAAAATTGCTGAGTCATATGATAATTCTATGCTGGATTTTTTGAAGAGTGGTCATATTTTTTTCCACAGTGGCTGGATTTTACATTCTCATCAACAATGCAAGAAAGGCCTAATTTCTCTACTTCCTCACCAACATGATATTTACTGTTCTGTTTTGTTTTTTAGTTATTATTAGAGCCATCCTGTAGGGTATGCAGTGAAATCTCATGTGGTTTTGAATTGCATTCTCTCTGATGATTAAGGATATTGTTCATCTTTTCATGGATTTATTGGTCTTTGTATATCTTCATTTGAGAAACAGCTACGCAAGTTTTTTTCTCACTTTTTAACTGTTTTTGTTGCTGTCATTGTGTTTGAGTTGTAAGAGTTCTTTATATCTACTCAATATTAATCCTTATCATATATATGAATTGAAAGTCTCTAATTTTGTGTTACCTTTTCTTTATTAAATAGCATTTACTAATATATGTTTCATATTTTGATTAATTCCAATTTACCTATTTGTTTATTCCCTGTGCTTTTGCTATTACATCCCAGGAATCATTAGAAATCCAGTGTTCTTAAGTTTTTCACCTAAGAGTTTTACAGTTATAACTTCTACATTGAGGTTTTTGGATTTGTTTTCTGGTTTTGGGTATTAGCGATTAAACCCAGGGGTATTCTACCTCTGAGCTACACCCCAACCTATTTTTTAAGATTTGTTTGTTTGTTTATTTATTTTACTTTGAAACTGGGTCTCACTAAGTTATGCATGTGCTGTATTCTATTCATTAGTCTGTATGTCTGCCTTTATGCCAGTGTCACTATTTTGATTACTGTAGCTTTGTAGTAGAATCTGAAACCAGAAAGTATAAGTCTTGTAGCTTTTTTTCTTCTTTTTCAAGATTGTTTTGGCTATTTGGAGGAACTTAAGAGATCATAGACATTTTATATTGGATTTTCCCATTTATACAAAAAACATTACTGAAATTTTTATAGGTAATTGTGTGTGTGTGTGTGTGTGTGTGTGTGTGTGTGTCTTTTGTTGTTTTTGTTGTTGTTGTTGTTGTTGTTTGCAATACTGGGGATTGAACCCAGGGGCATTCTACCTTCAAGCTACACCTCTAGCCCTATTTTTTTTTTTATTCTTTATTTTTGAAACAGGGCCTCAGTAAGTTTCAGAGAGCCTCATGAAGTCGCTGAGGCTGGCTGCGAAGCCGGATCCTCCAGTCTCAGCTACCCAAGTACTGAGATTACAAGTGTTGCCACCACTCCCGGCTTATAGGTATTATATTTGATTTATAGATGTTTTGGTTAGTATTGACATCTTAACAATATTGTCTTATAATACATAAATATAGGAAGCATTTCTACTCATCTATATTTAATTTCTTTCATCAAGGCTTTGTAGTTTTCATTATATAAGTCTTTTCACCTTATCAGTTAATTCCTAAGTATTATATTGTTTTTTATGTTATTGTAAATGGAATTCTTTTCATAATTTTCCTTTCAGATTGTTCATTGTTAGTATATAGAAATGCAACTGATTTTCATATGCTCACTTTGTATCCCACTATTTTACTAAACTCATTTGTTAGTTCTAATGTTTTAGTTTGTTTTTATGGATCTTTTCTGCTTTCTACAAGTAAGACCATGATATCTGCAAACATCATTTCATTTCTTTCTGCCTAATTTGATGATTTTTATTTCTTTTTCTTATATAATTAATGGTTCTGCCTAGAAAATTTAATACTATGTTGAGTAGAAGTGGTAAAGGTAAGCATCCTTGCCTTTTTTCTGATTTATAGGAAACATTTTTCATCTTTCACTGTTGACTCTGAGGTTTGCTGTGGGTTTTGCATAGATAGTTTTTTTATGTTAAGGTAGTGCTTCTATTCCTACTTTGTTGATTGTTTAACATGAGTTGAGATAATAGTGTTTTCTTTTTTCCTTATTCTGTTGGTGTGGTATATGACATTGATTTTTCTATGCTGAACCATCCTTGCATTCCAGGAATAAATCCCATTAGGTCATTGTATATAGTCCTCTTAATATGCTGTTGAATTTTGTTTGCTGGCATTTTGTTGAGGATAAATAGTCAAAAGGGATTTTAACCTGAGTTTTCTTGTAGTTTATTTGACTTCATTTTCATCAGGATAATTCTGGACTCATTAAGATAAGGAGTATCCCCTGCTCTGTAAATTTTTAGAATAATTTGAGAAGGATTGATGTTAGTTGATTTTTAATGTTTGATAGAATTTACTGTTGAAGCCATTTGGTACAAGGCTTTTCTTTGTTGGGAGTGTTTTGGTCACTGATTCAATCTCTTCACTAGTTAGTTATGGGTTTATTCCCTATTTCTTCACAACTAGTCTTGATTGGCTATGTGTTTCTATTATGAATTTGTCATTTCACCTAGGTTATCTAATTTGCTAGCATACAATTGTTCACAGTACTGTCTTATAGTCATTTTTATTTCTATAAAATCAGTACTAATGTGCCCACTTTCATTTCTTATTCTACTAAGTTGAATCTTCTGCCCCTTTTTTCTTGTGAATCTAGCCAAAAATGTTATTTTTTCTAAAAATCAAAGAATGTGTGCATTTTTTTATCTTATTAAAGAACCAACTTTGACTTCATTGGTTGATTTTTGTTGTTGTTGTTTCATTTTGACTGATACTAGTATAACCACCTCCCTCATGGAATATCTTTCCATTCTTTTATTTTATTCTCTTTTATTTTTTCCCCCTGTGGTACCAAGGATCTAGCCCAGAGGTATTCCACCTATGAGTTATTTTTAATAACTAGCCCTATTTTTTATTTTTTTATTTTGAAACAGGGTCTTCTCACTAAGTTCCTGTGGACCTTGCTAAATTAATGAAACTCATTGAGAACCTGTGATCCTCCTTTCTGAGCCTCTTGAGTACTGGGATTGCAACATTATTTTACTTTCAATTTTTTTGTGTCTATAGATCTAAAGTGAGTCTCTGTTGAAAGCATATAGTCACATCATATTTTTGTATCCATTTTGCCAGTATATCCCATTTCATTAAAGAACTTAATCCATTTACATTTAAAGTAATTATTGATAAGGAAGGGCTTACTTTTCTATCTTGTTATTTTCTTTCTTTGATTTTAAGAAAAAATAACATTCTAATATTTTTGCTTAGTGTATTTTATTTTAGTGACAATTTTGACTCCCTTTGTATTTCCTTTTGCGTTCATTCTATACTTTTTTTTTTTTTTTTTTTTTTTTTTTTTGCGGTACTAGGGATTGAACTCAGGGGCATTCTACCTCAGAGCTATACCCCCAGCCCTATTTTTTTATTCTTTATTTTGAAACCGGGTCTCACTAAGTTGTGGAGTGCCTCACTAGGTAGCTGAGGCTGGCCGCGAACCCAGAACCTCCGGTCTCAGCCTCCCGAATGCTGGGATTACAAGCGTGCGCCACCACGCCCAGCTTATAAATATTTATTTTTGCATGTGTGGTTAACATGAACAGATATTAGACTTAAAAGTATAAAAATGTATTTTGAATCTATGCCAACTTTAATAATGCCAAATCTATTTTAACTTCAATCACATACAAAAATTGTATAATTCCAATCCTGCCTACTTTCTGCTGATGTCCTAAATTACATCTTTATATATTATATATTATTAACATATATTTATAATTGTTTCTATTTATATGTCTTTCAGATCCTATTAAAATAAAAAAATAGAATTACAAATCAAAATAGCAATGAGAGTTGTTTTTATATTTTTCCATTTATTTACCTTTACCAGAGATCTTTCTGTCTTCAAATGACTTTAAGTTATGTCTAGCATCCTTTCATTTTGATCTGAAAGACCCCAAGAATCATTTCTTATAGAGCACATAGTTGATAATGAATTCCCTTGGCTTCTCTTCATCTGGAAATCCCAATTTTTCTCTCATTTAACTATAGTTTCAGCATATATTGAACAGGTGTTTTGTTGGAGATGGT
This sequence comes from Graphiurus murinus, assembly GCA_004027655.1. Classification (NCBI taxonomy): domain Eukaryota; kingdom Metazoa; phylum Chordata; class Mammalia; order Rodentia; family Gliridae; genus Graphiurus; species Graphiurus murinus. The sequence goes on along the minus strand of PVLC010002274.1, from coordinate 84,023 downwards.
AGTATTGTTCTGGTTTCATTCAGCACTTTAAACATATCATCTCACTGCCTTCTGGCCTCCAATTTTTCTATTGAGAAATCAGTTAATTGTATTGAGGATCATCTGTACACGACACGTTCCTTTTCTGTTTCTTTCAAGATTCTTTGCCTTTTGACAGTTTGTTATGTGTCTACACATGAGTATCTCCGAGTTTATCCTACCAGGAGCTATTAAACTTTTGGAATTTGTATGTCCATTTATTGCCTGGAATTTGGGAAGTGTTCAGCCATTACTTCTCCAAATAAGATCTCTCTCCCTCTTCTTACAGGATTTCCATAGTGCAGATATTGACGTGCATGACTGTGTCCCACAAGTCTCACAAACTCACTTGTCCTCATTTATATTTTTTTTTGCTCCTCATATTCAATTTTAGATGTTTTGTCCTCACATTTAATGATTCTTTTTTCTGCCTGTTCTAGTTTGGTGTTGTACACGCTAGTGAATTTTTCAATTTTTATTATAGTTTTCAGCTCCAGAAGTTCTGTTTAGCTCCTTTTTCCAAAACTTTTCTTAACTTTGATAATATTTTCCTTTTGTTCACACATAACTGTCCTGATTTTCTGTAATTCTTGGTCCATATTTTCCTTTAGCTCTCTAAGCCTATTTTCCTTTAGATTTGTGAGCCATTTAAACCTACTTAAGTTCTTTTAAGTCTTTGTCTAGTAAATCTGATTTCCATGCTTCTTCAGAGACAGTTTGTGCCACTCTATTTTTGTCCTTCAAGGGCCATGTTTTCTTTCTTTCTGTTTTTTGTTGTTGTTATTGTTGTTTTGTTTTGTTTTTGTGATACCGCGGATTGAATCCCAGAACATTCTACCTCCGAACTCCATCTCCAGCTCTATTTTTTTATTCTTTATTTTGAAACAAGGTCTCACTAAGTTGAGGAGGGCCTCACTAAGTAGCTGAGGCTGGCTGTGAACCTGCAATCCCCCTGTCTCAGCCTCCCAAGTACTGGGATTACAAGTGTGCGCCACCATGCCCAGCTTTAAGGGCCATGTTTTCCTGTTTTTTTGTAAATCTTGTGAATTTTTGTCAAATATTGGACATTTGAAAAAATGTCTTCTAGTCTTGGCTATGCCAAGGAAGTTCTTCATGAAATTTCTGAGTCTTGGGATCCACGTAAGAAGGGATCTTAAGGTCTTCTCAGGACTTTTCTGTGCATGAGTCTTACCTGGGATTGAGTGTGTGGCTTTTTCAATTCCCCATAAAGAGTTTCACCCTAACTTCTCCTTAGATATTCTCTTGTATGTCTCCACCCTCACAATCTCATACCCAGGTGTCTGAAGATTTTATTTTTCCTGGAGCTTTCCCAATCAACACCCACTGCTTCTCCTCACCTGAAATCCATGCTAGGTGAAACAAAGACCAGTCCTTTAGAAAGTCCCCAGATAGCTTAGAACACAGCAAATACGAATATCCCTTCAGTTCGAAGGAAGAAATTGTAAATTAGGATGCCACCTCCTCCAAACCAAGATGGCACTGCACAGTGTTGGGAAAGGTAAACAAAAATGCTCTGAATTTTCTATCATTTAAAATGAGGTTTATTCTTGGTTTCAGTCAAGGAAATTTGGTTGCCATTGACCTTTAACTGTTTCCCAAAACTCCTATAAGCTCACTTTAGCCAGTTTATGATATATATATATATATATAATATATATATATACACACACATATATATAAGTGATATATATATGTGATATATATACACACATATATATACACACACACACACACACATATATATATCTCACAAACTGGAGAGAGGATAACAAAGAAACAGGGAGAAGATAACAAAAAAACCCTGCCAAACTATTTTCTGCAGAACTTACACTATTTTACATTCCCACCAATAGTGAATGAGGATTCTAATTCTCCTCCACATTCTTACCAACACTTCATATGTTTGGTCTTTGTAATTTTAACCATTCTAATAGGTATGGAGTGCCATTTTGCTCTCTTTTAATTTGCATTTCCCACATGACTAATGATATTGAACATCTTTTCCTGTGTTTAATAGCTTCCTTGGGTAAGTAGTCACACCTTTGGTCCATTTTTTTTTTTTTCAGTACTGGAGATTGAACCCAGTCTTCTACCTCTGAGTTACACCTCCAGCCCTATTTTTTATTTTGTATTTGGAAACAGAGTCTCACTATGCTGCAGAGGGCCTCACTAAGTAGCTGAGGCTGGCCAGGAACCTACGATTCTCCGGTCTCAACCTCCCAAGTACTGGGATTACAAGCGCGCACCACCACGCCCAGTTCATTTGGCCCATTTTTAATTGCATTTGCTTTTGTTTTTATTCTAATCTTTGAGGTGTGTGTGTGTGTGTGTGTGTGTGTGTGTGTGTGTGTGTGTGTTCTTTATCAAAGATAGAATTTTTAAATATGTGCTTCTACTGTGTGGTTTATCTTTTAATTCACTTAACAATCTTTCACAAAGCAGAAGTCTTAAATTTTGAGGAAATCCAATTTGTTCTTTTATGGATCATACTTTTGGTATCATATGTAAGAAACAGTTAACTAAACAAATGTCAAAATATTTTTCTCCTCTTTTTACTAGAAGTTTTATATAGTTCTACTTTCTATGTAGTGGCCTAGAATTCATCTTCAGTCCAGTGTTTTTATATGTTTTGTTATTAGGACCTGAGTTCCTATTTTTCACATAGCTATCTGGTTGTTCTTACCATTCATTGATAAAGACTAACCTTTCTTTAATTAATTGTCTTTGCACTGTTTTTGAAAATCAGTTGCATGTGTGTGGCTGTTTCTGGGCTTGCGGTTCTGTTCCATTCATCTGTTTTTCTACTTTCCCATCAACACCGTGCTCTTCTTTACTGTAGCTTCTTAGAAGTCTTTAAATCAAGTAATCTTAGTCCTCTACTTTGTTCTTTTGCAAAGTCGTTTTAGCCTTTCCAGGCCTTTTGCATTTCCATATGAATTTTAAAATCAGCTTGTCAATTCCTCCCAAGCAAAAGCTTGCTAGAGTTTTGATTTGGATTGCACTAAATCTGCACCTATAGATCTATAGATCAACTTGACAAGAAGAACACTGAGACTTCTGACCCACAAGCGTGGTCTACCTCTCCAGTTCTTTAGATCTTCTGTGATTTCCTTGGCAGTGCTTTGTAGTTTTTGGTGTACAGATTTTTCATTAGATTTAACACTGAAGTATTCTGAGCAGGGGATCAGCATGGTCTACTTTTGATTTCCAAAGTAAGAATAAAAAGACTGAAAGGGGACAAAAACAGGAACAGGGAGACCTATGAGAAGACTACTGCACAGTCCAAGCCAGGCCAGTTGTTGGTGTCATGAAACCGTAAGGTAACAGTGGAGATGGACCAAAGAACAGTTTTGAAATTTAATTAGGTTGAAAATTCATTCATTCGAGCCGGGCGTGGTGGCGCACACTTGTAATCCCAGCATTTGGTAGGCTGAGAACGGAGGATCTGAGTTCGCGGCCAGCCTTAGCTACCTAGTGGCGGCCTGCCTTAGCTACCTAGTGAGGCACTTCGCAACTTAGTGAGACCCGATTTCAAAATAAACAATAAAAAATAAGGCTGGGGGTGTAGCTCAGAGGTAGAATGCCCCTGAGTTCAATCCCTAGTACTGAAAAAAAAAAAAATTATCATTCTCTCTCTCTCTCTCTCTCTCTCTCTCTCTCTCTCTCTCCTCTCATACTGGAGATTGAACCTAGGTACATTCTACACCTTAGCTACACCTCCAGCCATACTTTTTTTTTTTTTTTATTTTGAAACAGAATCTCACTAAGTTGCCAAGTGTCTCACTAAGTTGCTGAGGCTGGCCTCAAACCTGTGTTCCTCCTGTCTCAGCCTCCAAAGTCATTTTTTTTTTAATTTGTCAAAGAAGCTATAACATTGACAACTTTATATGATTCAACCTAATATTTTGGAGATAAGTCAGGATGCAGAACTTGCTACTTAATGAGAGGCAAGGAACTAATGAGAAGTTTCAGGGAGGTTCTCAGAAACTAACTTCACTCAAGCCAATGAGTGAGGGTAGGCCATTTCCTCAGGTGCAGTAAGGAGTAGAGTGGTACCAGTCTCCCTACCTTTCTCTCTCTTCCCCTTTCCTTTCTCTTTCCCTCATCCTGAGCTTTCAGGGGACACAATTATCACGGGCTACATGTTTACTTTTAAACATGCCTTTTTCCCACCTGGCTCCTTGTCTGACATTTTAATGACTTTTTGCTGGCTTAGCTTTTCATGGGTAATGCATACAGAAAGGACACATTTTCTGTGCACAGTTAGAGGCTCATGCACGCTCCCTTAATGTTAATGCCATAGCAACATGCCCTTAACTTTTTATTTCTTGGAGCCCAACCCTCATCTGGAAGGGTTCTGGGCCACATTTTTCAAGCAATTTGGTGCCGATCATCACGAGGCTCCTGAGTTTATGGAGAGAGCGAGCTAGGAACGCATGCTTGAGTTTATACTCAAATTACTATCCTAAATGACTCCATGGGGGGTTTCGTTTAGGGGTCACTGAGAGCCAGAGTGGAATGTTTTTCCTTCTTCACTTTATCCCAGGCCTTGGGGCACGAGAACCATAAATGCAGGTAATGTGTTTAATAGCCAGATTCTCTAGCTCATTTTTCCACCTCTCTCCCCACCCCCAATGATACTCAAGAAACCTCAAGGAGCTGGCTGGAAACGGCTTTGTATAGCCCTTTTATACAAAGGTGAGATTTAGACTGCCTAGCAACACAGCAGGGTGCACCTAAAGCACATGACTCTTCCTGTCTGTGGCTTAGCCAGGCCACGAGTGAATGCCCTCAAGCCCAATGGAGAGGTCTAACCTGAAAAGAACCAACCACCCTCTTAGAGGTAGTGAGCTCCCCATCACCGGAGGTGTTCAAATAGAATCCAAACAACTGATCGACAAAGGAATTTGTAAGTGGGGATTTATGCATCTGACAGAGATTTGAACGACCCAATTCTTTTCCCTCATAATTTTGTTTTTCATGGTTTCAGTTACTTAAAGTCAAGCAAGGACTAAAAATACAGAATGGAAAATTCTAGAAATGAAAAAACTGGTAACTTTTCAATTGCATGTACTTCTGAGTGCTGTTATAAAATCTGTGCCAACCTGCTCCATCCCGCTCAGAACATGAATCATCCCTTTGTCCAGGGTATCCATGCAGTATACACCATCTGCCTACTAGTCGTTTAGTAGACATCTCGATTATGGGGTCAGCTGCTGTAGATGTCTCTGTGCTTGTGTTCTAGTAATTTGTACACATAGCCTGATGTTATATCATAAGGCCTAAGTCCTTCAGCTCACTTCCTATCATGTAGACATCGTATCAGTTAACATCATCACAAGAAGAAGGGTTAGTACAGTACAGTAAGACAGTTTGAGAGAAAGAGAAAGAACACCTTTATTTTTTTTTAAACAGGGTCTTGCTGGGTTGCTGAGAGTCTCACTAAGGCATGTTTCCAACCTGTGATCTTCCTGTCTCAGCCTCCCAAGTACTAGGATTACAGGTGTGAGCTATCATGCCCAGCTCTCTCATATAACTTCTCTTACAGTATATTTTTATAACTGTTCTGTTAATATCTACTGTTAGCCTTGAACCATGCCTAATTTAGATAGTAAACTTTGAGTCTGTTTGCACAGGAAAAAACATAATCTATATGACCATGGTTTCAGGCATTCACTGGGGGTTTTGGAATAGATACTCCACAGGTAAGAGGGGAATGACTGTAAAAGTCACAAAGTTTCCTTATAATACTTTTTCTGAAACTCAGATGGCCAGCCCTTCACTGTTTTAACATATTTATTAGCTACCTGCCATGAGGTTGGGAACATATTGGAGGCTGTTGCAGGAAGTAAGATGGCTGTGAACCCTCTCCTCAAGGAGCTTCCAGCCTAGTGAGGGTGATAGGAAGAAATAATTTGCAACAAGTTGACTAAAATCGTGTGGCTGTTAGGTATGGGCCCAGACCCAGGGCCTTTGCTAGTATTTTACGCGGATTATCTCAAGGACATTTTCTGACCCTACGAGGTCAAATTTCACTTTACAAATGATAAAATACAGGGTCAAAAGGTTGTATAAATTGCCCAAGCTTACACAGCTGCTACCTACCAAAGCGAGAGCCACAGCCCAGAACTGGGGGGCCTCCAGGGTCTGCACTTGGCTCCCTGTTAAGATTCTTACAAGGCCTAGGGAGGGCCCAGGTTCTTGAGGCTCGTATCTCCATGTGCCCCACCGCTTTACCTCAAGACAGGTGAGCGGGACAGGTCCGTGCCCGGCCTTTCCCCTTGCCGAGCATGCTAGTCCGTGAAGACCTTCAAATAAAAACCATTTCTCTGCCGTGGGCAATCAAGTCTGCCAGCTCAGAATAATAAGTACATTGCAGTCACACATGCTGCTCAAAGTCTGAGGCTTGATACTTGCCAGATATCCCACTGCCACTCTGAAAGTAAAGAATGGGAAGGAAAAGGAGAGAGAGTTGGTGAAGCCCCGCTAGGTGCGTGGCCCTGAGAAGGCTGGGTGGCGGGGGTCTGGAGCACAAATCTAATCAAAGATAATCCACTGCACTTAAACTTCAAATCTAACTACAGACACAAAAAAGAAATGAGCAGGCAGCCCACACCGGAGAACCAAGGGAGGCACTAGCATGTGACAGCTGAGATACTCGTTTCTCAAATCCTGGGTCTCGCTGTGTGTCCCCCGACACGTTCTTTGCCTCTCTGAATTTCTAGTTCTTCACCTATAACAGCTTCACCTTTCACAGTTTTCCAATAGAACTTCCAGTGGTGATGGAAATATTCTATATCTACAGTGTCGAGTGTGATGGACCTTGATTGTGATTTTATTTATTTATTTGTTTGTTTGTTTATTTATATTGGGATTGAACCCAGAGACATTCTACCTCTAAGCTACATCTCCAATCTTTCATTATTATAATTATTATTATTATTATTATTATTATTAATTTGTTTTTGAAACGGGGTCTCGATGGGTTGCTGAGAATCTTGCTAAGATGCTGAGGTTATCATGAAGCTGGAATCCTCCTGTCTCAGCCTCCCAAGCACTGGCATCACAAGTGTGCAGCCACTACACCCGGCTCTAAATTTTTAATTTTATGTAATTTTAACGATTTTAAATTTAAGTAGCCACGTGTGGCTAGTTATACCATATTGGGCAGCATAGATCTTGAAAGTTAGGAGTTAGGAGGCTTTGTCTCCTCAAACAGTGTATTGAGAGAGATTCTCAGAATGCGCGTTTTGCACGGACCTGTCTGCTCACCTGTCTTGAGGTAAAGCGGTGGGGCACATGGAGATAAGGGCCTCGAGGATCTGGGCCCTCCCTAGGCCTTGTAAGAATCTTAACAGGGAGCGAAGTGCAGACCCTGGAGGCGCCTCAGGACTTGCCTTGAAATAATACGGAGACGGGCACTTGAGCTCCAGGGACACGTTCTGGCTTTAGCATGTTCAGCTGTTAGCCCTGGACAAGTCCCTTGGCGTCTTGCTACCTCTGAGGCCTGGCTTGCCAAATGGGTATAACAATAGCGCCCCGTTCACAGGGTCATTTCAAGCAGTAAATGAGATAATAGATGAGACTCTAGGAACAGTGCCAGACACTTGGGAAACACTCAGCAAGTGTAGCCACTTGTTAAGAATCAGTATTGTTACTATTATCTGGGGGGGAGGATTGAACCCAGGGGCAGTCTACCTCCAACATACACCCCCAGCACTTTTATTTTTATTTTGAAACAGAGTCTCACTAAGTTGCTGAGAGTCTCGCTAAGTTGGTGAGGCTGGCCTCAAACCTGCAATCCTCCTGTCTCAGCCTCCCAAGTATCGGAGGTAAAGATGAGGGCCACTACACCCATCTTATTGTTACTATTATTATTATTATTATTATTATTATTATTATTATTTATTGCAATACTGGGGATTGACCCCAAAGGCATTCTACCTCTGAGTTATACCTCCAGCCCTATTCTTTATTCTTTATTTTTGAAATAGAGTCTCACTAAGTTGCAGAGGGCCTCACTAAGTAAGCTAAGGCTGGCTGCAAACCTGTGACCCTCCGGTCTCAGCCTCCCAAATACTGGGATTACAAGCATGCACCACCATGCTCGGCTATTGTTACTATTATTAATGAGACAGCTCACCTCCTACAGTCATACCTTGTCCCAGTAGCAATTCACTTTTCACCAGGGGGGCTTCAGCAATCTCTAACAGTCTTCTCTGTGATCCTGATTGCCTACTTGAAATGATGAGGATGGGAGTCCAAAGTCAAAGGAGACCCTCAGTATGCAAAGAATGTCTCACTACTTAACAAGGATTGAGGGCTCCTCCTTCCTAGCACCCCAGGAGGTACAGAGACTTTGCCTAAGAGATGAAGATAGCTCTTGGGCTTCCAGATTAAATGGTAAGAGCCAATTCACAAGATAATAATTTGGGAAAGACATTCAGATATTTTTATCCAGAAGATTTTTTTTTTTTTTTTTTTTTTAAGGCTGCTAAAAATTTTCAAATAGGCCTGACAAAGAGCATGGAATCACCTTCATTTCCTTTCCTTCTTTCCAATGAGTTGGAAAAGGAAAACAAAGACTTTAAAATATGGTAAGCCATTCTGAGGGTATTCTAGATTCAAATCAAGGGAGCAGTTCCTATGGAATCACTGTGATGAACAGCTCTCTCAGAGGATCACTGGGGCCACCACGCCAGTGTGAGGCTGTGGCCAGTGTCTGCGATTTCCCTGTGGATAGAATAGGGGTTTGGATAGGGTGGGGTTAAGGAGTAGTCCTTTAAACACTTTTTCAGCTCTGAGAGTCTAAGCTCCACTGATACCCTTTCTTTTTGATTTGACAATATGATAGGGTCATAAAGGACTCATCATTAAATGACATCTCCACTCAACTGGCTTAGAACCTCTTGAATCAGGAGTCAAGAACGCAAACACCTCCAGTGGCCAAGCAGGCCACAGCAACGAGCGTGCTGAGTGGGGTAGACATGAGGATGAACGGGGCACCCACCCCACCTACAAGAGGTGGTTGGCATGTCTCTAGGTAATGTCACCTCCTCAGAGGGTGGGACCTTTTCCAAGGAACACGAGGCATTGGGACTTTTAAGTTTCAATTTTAAATGTTGGCTCTAAAAATGCAAAAACAAAAATCATGGGCCAGGCAAAGAATCTGTGTGGAATGAACTCTGCCCTCGCTCCTGCCTACTCCAGGGATAGACGACTGAACGCAAAGGGCCTGTCTCCAGGACAGATCTTGAAGGGTGACTTTTAGGAGAATTCTAGATATCAGACCAATTGTTTTTAGTCTGACAATTTTCGCTGTAAATCCATACAATGACCTTTGGCCAAAATCAGTAAAATCCAAGCTGAAGTGAAAACTCAAAGCAAACAATATTCCTGCTAATTTCTGGACTCAATTCCCCTGTGTTGAAAGTTGACATTCAAGCCTGGCGCTGTGGTACACACTTGTAATCCTAGTATTTGGAAGGATGAGACAGTAGGATCACAGGTTTAAGGCCAGCCTCAGCAACTTAGTGAGACCTTGCTTCAAAATAAATACAAAAAAGAGCCAGGGGTGTAGCTCAGAAGTAGAATGTCCCTGGATACAATATTCCATGCCAAAAATAAATAAATAAAAATATAAAAGAAAAGTTGGCATTCAGAGCTCTGTATTGTTTACTTCATCACCTTTCCAGGTAACTAAATCCCAAATTTCCTGGTTATCTTGAATTCCTGGGCAGCAATCTATTCAAGAAGTTCTCACTGCTGAGTCACAGAATTGCTTTCCCGGAATTGTTAGGAAACCAACATCCAAGGTGATATTTAAACCATCCTAAAAATGGCAGAAATCAGGCGCTCCTACCTCCCCCCGTGGCAGCCTGTCTAGGTCCTTCCATGTACTGATTGTAATCTATGACTTCTAAATATTTTTTATTTTGTGGCTCTGGGGACTGATACCCAGGGCATTCTACCTTCCAGTTATACCCCTAGTCCTTTCTATTTATTATTTTGAAACTGTGTCTTGGCAAGTTGCTGAGAGTCTCACTAAATTGCTGAGGCTGGCCTTGAACCCATGATCCTCCTGTCTCAGCTTCCCAAGTACTGAGATTACAGGTGTTCGCCACCACGCTCAGTAACTTACGAATATTCTTATTTCCTTTTTACTGTCTGCATCTTCCACCCCACTAAAATAGAAGCACCATGGGAGTAAGGCCTTTGCCTATCTTGTTTAAAGCTGTTTCTCCAGCTCCTATAAGAAAGCCTACAACGGTCAGTTTCCAAATATATATTTGCTAAGTAATAAATTGTCAAGATTCTATTTAAGTGTCTCAAGGAACAGGAAACTTATTACTATTTCTTTGGACACGTTTCCTGATAGGAAGTTCTAAAACAAGTCTAAATGTAGACTATTTGCATCATTGCCTCAGCCCCAATTTCATCTCATGGGTTTGCACGAGCTAAGTCTATCTTCTTCCAAGTCACAGACTCCAGCTCGCAGGCATCATGTCCCATTGAGTCTGTTTTTGTTTTTTTCAAGTCTACTTGAAATACGTTCATTCCTCCATGTTGCTCTTCTCAAAGGAGAGACTGAGAACTGGGGGTGGGAAAAGGCAGGAGGAGGACGAGAAGGCTCAGTGGCTCAGAAGTCCTCAGCACACACAGTGGGCACGCAGCTGGCAATCACCCCTCTCACTTTCAACATGGATTTTAAAGCCAGATGGTCTGGTTTTTCAAAAGGTGCCTTTCTCAGTCACGTTTGGATTCACACATTGAAAAATAAGCCTGTATTCCTGGTCCCGGTCACATTTCCATGTGAATGCCACAGAAGGACCTATTGGTTATGTACTGAGAATCCCTGCCAACCTTGGGATTCTAGGACTACATGAAGAACACAACCAGTGTGTGTGTGTGTGTGTGTGTGTGTGTGTGAGAGAGAGAGAGAGAGAGAGAGAGAGAGAGAGAGAGAGAGAGAGAGAGAGAAAGAGAGAGAGAGAGAGAAAGAAAGAGAGAAAGAGAGAAACTGTACAGATGGGCATTTCTCCTAAAGATGCCAGGGGTGTAGAGCCAGTGGCCCAGGACCAAGGAGCAAGAGGTCCAGACATGGTGACACTGTCCTTGAGTGACCCGCACCCCTTCAGTGCTCTGAAGCTCACTGATCTTGATGAAGACCAGAGCTGTGCTTCCCTTCCTTCTGAAGATTCCTACTTAGCAGACTGTTAGTTATGTGACAGCGTCTGGATGGAGGATAGTCCAGGAGGCCCAACGGGTGCCTTCCTGATGCCTGACCACCAAGCTGTGTGTCTAACAGGAACCCACGTGCCACCAGGAAGTCCCAGTGCTCTGGGAGGGTCAGCGATCAAAGCCCCAGAAAGGCATGAATATGGCCCGGGAGGTGATGTGCTGTGTTCCTACATAAGACACAAGGAAAAATGGCACACAGGGCTGGAGCTGAACATGTTCTACAGTGAGGTAAGCTGATCTTACCCTAGAAATATTTCTTGAATAAGAGCGGAATTGAATTATATTTAAATCTGTGTGAGGTCTCCTATGTTGTAAAAGTTTCTCTCAAATACTTTCTTTTGAACAAACAGTTCTATTTCAGGAAAATGCGTTAGCCTGAAATAACTTCAACCAGCTGGTTTGGGATGCTAAGAGAGGTCATTTGACACAATCAATAAAGAAAGAGGGCAAAGACATTTAAACCAGATTTAGTCACTGTTCCTGGGGGTATGAACTTACAAAAGCAAGTTTCAAATGATGTACACAAGCCTTTCAGTGATTGGCTCAGAAAGCCTTACAGTAAGTGGTTAGCGGTGAAGATCGTGAACAGTACTTGTACATTAGGATAAAATTTCCAATGACAGTATCATTCTCAGATTCAAAACGTGCAGCATCCAAACACAAAGAAGGACGTTTTACAACAGCAAAAGAGCCAAATCCAGCAAGAAGACATAACAGCTATAAACATGTGTACCTAACAGCAGAGTCCCCCAATTTATAGAAGCAATAACTGACAGAATTGAAGGAAAAACAGACAACCCAGTGATAATAGTGGAGGACTTAAATACTCCACTTTATATAATGGATAAAATAATTAGAGTATCAACATGGAAATACAAGACTTAAAGAGCACTATAAACAAATAGACCTAACGGACATGTAAAGAACACTCCACCCCAAAAATAACAGAAAACACATTCTTCTCAAGCACACACGGAGATTCTCCACAAGAGACCATATGTGAGGTCATAGATTGGGTCTCAATACGTTTAAAAAGATTGAAATTATACTAAATATGTTCTCTCACCACAATGAATTGATAGAAGTAAATAATAAAAATAAATTTGAAAAACTCATAAATATGTGGAAATCAAGCAACACTCTTCTAACTAAATAATGTGTCAACAAATAAATCACAAGGAAAACTTGAAAATACTTTGAGATGAATTGAAATGAACATATAATACACCAAAAAGCATATGATACAACTAAAACAGTGTTTATAGGGAAATTTATAAATTTATAGTTGTAAATGCCTTTAAAATGAAAAGATCTTAAATAATACCCTAAACTCTCATCTTGCAACTAAAAAAAAAGGAGCAAATGAAACCCCAAGCAAGTACAAGAAAAAGAATAATAAATGAAATGCAAAATAGAAAACCAATAGAGAAAAATCAGTGAAATCAAAGGCATTTGAAAAGATCAACAAAATTGACAAACCTTTGCCAGACTGACTAAGAGAAAAGAGAAAAGACTCAAATTACTAAAACCAGGAAGGAGGCAGTGGACATTGTCCGTGTCACTTAACTTATAGGAAAAATGCAGTATTCATGCTTTCTGTAGTTATTGACAAACTGATTCTAAAATCTGTATGAAAAGGCAAAAGAACTCAAATAACAAATAATTTTGAAAAGGAAGAACGGAGTTAGGGAATCGAATCTCCCTGTCAGACACAATTCAGCACAGGCGTCAGGCAATTTTGAATCCCTCCAATCAGTTTTCAGTGCCTCTTCTGTTCTCACAGAAACCTGTGTGAACCTTCAGCAGGACTTTCAAATTGCATCATGCAGCGTGAGCTGCTTAGTGAAGACATAGATGGTATCTATCCTTCTTGTATTGCCAGAATAACCAAAACCAAAAGAATGGTTAACAGTAATTTTAGATGGATAGATGGATGGATAGATGGATGGATGGATGGATGGATGGATGGATGGATGGATGGACGGACGGACAATGACTTTAGACTCCTTTAGCTGAGTACAAATAGATGAGGCAGTATGATTTCTTTGATGATTACCACAGAAGGAACCTAAGAAAACAGAAGACCCCCCCCCTTAGTTCTTCCATGTACCCCTGTCAGATCACTATTTCCTATCATCAGTGTTTTCTGGAAAACTTGTGAGTTTTAATAGATGGTATCCAAATGTCGTACAGGTATGGGTTCTATTATGCGAGGACTAAATGAGTTCTTCCAGCCATGTCCAGAACATTGAGCATTTGATCAACTTGGCCTTTTATTTTAAAAGCCAAATTTGGTGGAACTATTCATTAAATCTTTCAAAGTGGTCAAAACAGCAGTGTGCCCAAACACAATACTCCGTCGCTCTCAAGTCTTTGCACAACTTAATTTCAGTACCCTTTGAGCTCCTTTTGTACAAAATTTACATGGCACTCAATCAGTATTCACAACAGGTTTTTGGCATGGGTAATTTGTCAGCCACAACAATGTCACTCTATAAACTGGCCCTAAATTCTATTTTCTGTTACTTATGGGAAAGGGCATTGTAGATGGGAATTTATGGGATGTCTCAGGTTTGACAGATAGTTATGTGGGTAAAAGAAAAGGGCAAAGGAGGTCCTCTCTGGCCTTTAAAATCATGGGTCCTCCTGTAAAAGCTAGAAGCTGTTTTTGAATGCACTGTACCAAAGAAGAGAATTACTCAGTCTTTTTCTTGTCTCTCAGTTTCAAAGGCATTCTAGTTCAAAACTGGATTATTTCTCAGAGACTTTCTTAATGCAGAAAATAGCGTGGTCTCATTTCAGAATTTCAACTCTTTTTAAAATTTTTGACCAACACACCCACTCGATTTCTCATTCTGACTTCAGCCACAAAGAGATTTGACCAGGACTTAATTTTCCACATCCTTCAGCCTCCAACATGGTAGTTTAAATTTGGACACAGACTTTGGAAATTAGTTAATTATCCCATTATTGCAGCAGCATTAGTTGATTTTGTAACAGAACATTTTCCAGGGGTGCTGGGGACTGCAAAAGCTCTGCATTCTGCCATCACAAATAACAACAACAACAATAATAATCTCTACTAGGAAAAGGGAAAAAATCAGACATTAAGAGAGTTGGCCATTTTTCCTCTGGTTTTCTAGAACTCATTATTCTTATTTATTTATAGCTTGAATCTTCTTTTTTCAAGTGTCATTTTATAGCAATTATACAAGAGTTTTCTTTTGATTACCATCAAAAATTCTTAAAGATCACTAAAAAACTGAAATTTCAATTTGAAATATAATTAGAGATTACCATTTCACTAATTTGATTTCGCCTAGAGAAAGACAAACTAGACACTACACTAAAAAGGAAAAAATATCTTTCTCTGCCTTTTGAGACAGCTCACCAATAATTATAACTGAGGTTATTATAAATCAATGGAAATCCATTGGCAGAGGGTGCAGACCATTAAAGGATGCTTCTGTATGTATTTGGTTGGCGACTGTGGGACGTATTTTCAGAATTGTAACCACAGCACACACCGCGTGCCAAGGGCCTGAGAATTCACTGGTGAGAATGAGGTGAGCTCCCCAGCGTGTTCACACTCCAGTGCTTCCTGACCAACTGCGTGCCTGGGTACAAATTAAAGAAGGGAATTTGAATGTCTGGCTTCCTGGGAAATAAAAGGTCAGGGGATTTATTAGCACCATCAAGTTTTGATTGCCCGGAACCATGGGAAGGAACAGTGGCCTGGAACTCCAAGGGGCACTGCCCTGCCTTCCCAGCACCTCGTGGGATCCCGCCCCAGTTTTTATTTCATTATCCACTTCTCCCCAGTCTCTTCTCCTGAGAGGGAGAGGTTTGAGGACCCTCAAAATTAGTCCAAGGAATCTTTTTTGCTTTGTGGAGTCATCTGGGAGCAAAATTTAAACATATATTAGTTCATCAGAAGCCTGGTCAAGTGGTGAGATAAATGAATGGGAAACCAAAGGAACAAGTCGGGACTGGACTCACTCGGCAGAGATGGTGGGGGCGGGGGCAGGGAGAGGGCCAGAGAGGACGGGCACAGCCATAGGCCTGGCCTCCAATTCCTCAGCAGTCCCTCGGCTCCCCAGCACAGCCTGTGTGCCACACTTTCCAGGAAGGAAAAGGAAGTAGTGATGGCGCCCCTCGTGTTTATGCTGCAACTTCCCATAAGAGGTTCAGTAACTTCTCACCAGGAAGACCCAAGCACCAAGGCCAGCCCACCCAGGAGGGAAGGCACCAGCCTGGCAGGTAGGCAGATTTTGTACCAATAATAATAATAATAATAATAATAATAATAATAATAATAATAATGATAATAGTAGCAGATAAATGGATGGGTGGGAGAGAGGGAGAGAATGTCCATGGGGATTGCAGAGCACACAGCTTCTCCTATCCTGACACTCTACTTTTCCTTTAGCAAATTATGGAAGAACAGAGCCCTTGAGAAATATTTAGTGGACAGTGCTATTTGTGGAGGGAAACACCATGTTCTACAGAACACGGCTTCTCATGTTTGCCTTAATCAAACTCCTCAGATATATGCATTCCCAGGACCCACCCCAAAAGTCTGATTCTACAGACAGAGGGTAAGGCTCTCTTGTCTCCCCTTCCTCTCATTCTCCCCACCCCCTCTCTCCTTCCTGGATGATTTTATTGGTCTTGGTTGTTTGAGAACCTCTGCCAGGGGAGCCCCATTCAAGAAGAATGTGACCATGGTGGGATTCTCATTCAAGCTCCAGCTAGTGATGTGGACATCTTGGCCAAGCCACTTGGGTGGCGTTTTCCCAGGTCTAAATCAGGGATACCAAGAGCCTGGAATCCACGTGGTAGTTGACTGTATAGACTGAAACACCACATGTACAGCCCTTAGCACAAGGCCTGGGTCGAAGGATGGGAGCCCATCGGAAGTTGGTGTCTGTGCAGTTATTCTTATTGCAACCAACATAAAGAGGTCAGGCCCTATTCAAGGGCTGCCAAAGACAGCAGAAAGGAGCTGTTTCAAAATTGTTGTGTCAAAGAAGCTATAATACTACTAGTAATAATAACAGCTGGGGCTATTAGGGCTTGAATGTGGTTTGTCCCCAGCAAGATTCACATTGAGGCTTGGTCCCCAATGTGGCAGTATTGAGAGATGGAGCCAGAGGGAGGGCTTGAGCTGTCAGGCGGAGCCCTCATGACTACATTAATGTCATCGCACCCGAGCACGAGTTCTGTTCCTCCTGGGTCTTGGTTAGTTGGCACCAGAGCAAGTTGCTGTAAAGTGAGTTCAGCTTCCTCAGTGTGCTCCTGGTTTACTCGCCCCCTCGCTCTCACTCTCTCTCAATTTCAGTCACTTCCACTTTCTGCCATGATCTGAAGGAGCCTGAGGTCATCACCAACATCAAGCTCTTGGACTTCCCAGCCTTCAGAACCATAAGCCCAAATAAACCTCTCTGCTTTAAAAAGTACCCAGTCTCAGATACTTTGTCACAGCTACAGAAAACAAACTATAGGAGATAGTCTGTACTTGAAGAGTTTTTAGAGAAACAGAATTGTCAGTCTCAAGCAGTAAGATACTCTTTCCAATTTCCTTTATTTTTTTTGAGGTCTATTTTTTATTTATTTATTTTTTACTGGTACATTGTAATCATACATCTTTGTTAGGTACAAACAGTAACAGCATACATGCACACATTTCTCATTTAACCCTTCCCCAATTCCTGCCCCACTCCCTTGCCCTCCCTTTTTCTCAAGTTCAGTTTAGTGATTGACTTTGATATGATTGTGAAAGTACATCATGTGCATTAGGGTGTCTCCCTCCCCATCACCTTCAGTTAAGTCACTTTCTTTGCTTATCTAAGTTTTCTCCTTCTTTGTCTAGAGTCCCTCTTATGACCCACTTTCTCTCTAGCTTCTTCATAGTAGGGAAAGCATTCGATTTTTTACTTTTTGTGACTGACTAATCTCACTTAGCATAATGTTCCATCCATTTCCATGCAAATGACATGATTTTGCTCTTTTTTATGGCTGAGTGAAATTCCATTGTATACAAATCCATAGTTTTGTAATCCATTCATCTGTTGATGGACATCTTGGCTGGTTCCATAGTTTGGCAATTGTGAATTGTGCAGCTATAAACATAGATACATATGCATTGGTCTGATTGTTTGGTTTCCATTTTTTTTTTTTTTTGGTAGATACTCAGACAGAAGTGGTACTGCTGGATCATATGGTAGGTTCATATAACCTTCCTAAATTGAGTCAAAAAGGTATAGAAAACTTAAACCGACCAATAGCAATCAAAGAGATAAAAATAGCAATAAAGAGTTTACCATCAAACAAAAGCCCAGGGCCAGATGATTTTCCAAGTGAATTTTATAAAACCTTTATCGAAGAGCTAATCCCAATACTCCTCAAACTATTCCATGAAATAGAAACAGGACTCTCCCAAACACATTCTATGAAGCCAACATCACATTAATACCAAAGCCAAATAAAGACAGCTCAAGAAAAGAAAACTATAGGCCTATATCATTGATGAACCTAGATGCAAAACTGCTAAACAAAATACTAGCAATGTGCATTCAAAGCCACATCAAGAAAATTATATACCATGACGAAGTTGGGTTCATCCCAGGGATGCAAGGCTGGTTCAACATACAGAAAACAATCCATGTAATTCACCACCTAAACAGAATCAAAGACAAAAACCACATGATCATTTCAATTGATGGTGAAAAAGCATTTGAGAAAATCCAATACCCATTCATGCTAAAAGCACTGCAGAGAATCAGAATAGAAGGAACATACCTCAACATCATAGAGGCAATATACAATAGGCCCACAGGTAACACCATATTAAATGGGGAAAAACTGCAAGAGTTCCCACTAAAAACAGAAACAAGACAAGGATGTCCTTTCCTTAGTTATTATAGCTGGGGTCCAAAGCACATTCTGTTCTTGCTGAAGATGGCCCTCAGGAGTCAAGGTTGCTCCTCCACAAAACTGTAAAGCTGGGCTCAGATTCTTTGGTCACCTGCACCAAACACTTCTGCTTCTTAACCATCTTGGAACCTCACCCTTCCTCCAGGGAAAAGAGTGTTAAACCTAGCCCCAGGGTGCCATAAATGACCTGCAGGCCCTGAAAAGTACACTTCCCACTGCTGCGGGAAGTTTGCACATTTTCGGAGAAGCAGAAGCCTTAAACAGAGGAAAGGACGGCTGATTCCAGATCCCGGGATCCCCTGGAATGGTGGGAAGATGCTCTTAGGGGCAGGAGCCCTGCTCCTCTCAGACGTTTGCCTGCCCACAGGAAGCGAGCCCCTCCCACTCCAAATGTGCAGCACTTCAGTTTGGAAAGCTCTCACCCCATCTTCTCATTGATGTCTCTTGGTAATCTTGAGATGAAGGTGAAAAAGTTTACACCAGTGGTTACAGCCTGAAAAGCCCTACAGGATCAGTAAGGCCAGGACTCCCACAGCGCAGGATGCACAGAGCACAGGAGCTGGCAGGAGCTGCTGCAGGGCTGTATCCCTCCCACGCCCGCCTGCAGCCTCCTCCTACCCTTCCACAGGACCTACTGGCTTTAGCCTCTCTCTGATACCAGTCTCTCTCTCTCTCTCTCTCTCTCTCTCTCTCTCTCTCTCTCTCTCTCTCTCTCTGATTCTGGGGATTGAACCCAGGGACATTGTACCTCTGAGCAACCCCCTCTACACACACACACACATTCCACTCCCCCTATTTTTTGAAACAGGGTCTTGCTAAGCTGCTGAGGCTGGCCTCAAACCTGCAGTCCTCCTGTCTCAGCCTCCTAAGTACTGTGATTACAGGTGTGCACCACTGTGACCAGCTCCAGTCTCTCTTTTTAAGAAGCCACAAACAGATGTAGGGTCCAGAATTTTTGATGAGCGACAGCGTTTACCTGGAATTTAGTAACAGCTTTTCTGTTTGTATTATGCTTACTTTTTCTATTACCTTTCTACTTAAGCAAACTGGTTTCCCACCTATGAGAGGAATAAAGATTCCTTTAAAAAATGTATAGAATAAAGTTAGCAAACTAATTAAAAGGAAACAATTAAATGGGAGTCTAAAAAGTTGACAAAAATTATAAAAATGATATACACATGTAAGTCTAGAAAATCCTTACCGAGCCAACCTATGATCCCCCACCAACAGAGAACTGAGGCCAAGTCCAAGGTTGCTCACTTGCTGGTAAGCAGGGCTCACCCAGGACTCCTCTGTACCTGCAGCCAAAGCTAAAACAGAGCAGCTAAAGGAACGTGCTGTGGGACCAATGGTAAGTAGGATGAAGCAGTGGGGTGGGGGACCCCAGAGACACTGAAATCAGACCACTGGGGAGCCTGTGCCAGGAATCTGTCTGTGGAATTCCTTCTGCTTCTGGAGGCAACACCAGGTAGAACAGCTAAATTCTAGATTCCAGGGCCCTTTCTTTTGACAAAGGGGTAGCTGAGGCTCAGATAGAAATGTCTCCTGTCTGGCCTCCCTGGGTCAGCTTCTGGACTTTGCAGAATAGTGAAGGAGCACATATGGGAACTAAGTCAGTGCAGGGCATTGCTGGATGGCCACAGAGATCATTACCAAGGTGAAGATGGCAGCCTGCGCTGAGCTAATGTTCAACAAGGTCTCCACGTGAGAGAGGCAAGCATCAGCAGGATGAACAGTGGTCTCACCGAGTCTTTCTTTGCCTGCTGTTTGGAACAGAGCTGACCCCTTGGGTTAAATAGGGTTTCTCAACTCTGTCACCACGGACATTCGGGACCAGAGAACTTTTCTGTGGGAAGCTGCCAGGTGTCCCTTAGCAGGTGCAGAAACTTCTTTGCTTCTACCCAGTAGATACCTGCAGCCCTTCCCACCCTGTTTCCCCACATTACCAAATCCCCTCTGGGAAATAAAGTTGCCTCTGGTTGGAAAACAAACAAACAACAACAACAACAAAACTGGGTTACCATAATCCCAAGAGGTTCTGGAACAAAGTATAGAACATGTAGAAGAATTCTCAAGTGGAAAGTATTTTCATCTTGCTGTGCTAGTGGATGCAAGAGCTCAAGAAATTACTAGGGAAAAAAAACTAAGAATTTATACAACAGCACTTTCTGGAAATAAACACAAAGGGTCTGACATACAGGAAATAGTCACTTTTTAATGTCTTTGCATTGCTATTGCTCTTTTGCACATCTGTCTTCTCTGAGCTTTTAAAGTTCCTTGTGTGTGTAAGCTAATTTCAAAATTAGGAAGAAATATTAGAGAGGAGGAGAGGAGTCATGTGTGTTCAAGTAAAGTCTTCCCTTAGACAAAAATAGTACCAAAAAAAAAAAAAAATGCAGTGGCACCATGGTTTCTCTTCTACTTATCTGACCACTATCCCTCCCTCCTGCTGGTAATAATGCCCACCTTTCCTTTGGGGAAGCTGCATTTTAAGTTTCCCTTGCCAGGTATGGGGTACTTGCCTGTAATCTCAGTACTTGGGAGGCTGAGACAGGAGGAGTATAGGTTTGAGACCAGCCTCAGCACCTTAGTGAGGCCCTCAACAACTTAGCAAGACTCTTCAAAATAGAAAATTAAATAAGACTGGGGGTATAGCTCAAAGGTAGATCCCCGCTGGATTCAATCCTCAGTACCACAAAAGAGGAAGAAGATGAAGACAAAGACAAAGAAAAACTCTCCATTCAGTCTGGTCCCAGGATGAGAAGAGAATCTAACCAAGACAAGACCAACCCAGGAGCTCGTCCTAAGAGCTCTATTCCTGGGTGGAGGTGCACAGGGAAGTGTTGAGTTTAGTCATGTGATGGCCCTTAAGGGAAATGGGATAGGAGATAGGATTTCCTGCATTACTGAGTTCATCAGAGAGGCTGTGGGTCTTGCCAGTAACCCTCTTAATTCCTTTGCTTGCTTAAGGTAGCAAAGCACAGTCCATTATTTGCAACCAGAGAATTTCATAACAGTCTTTAAAACTCAGGGTGACACAGACTGGTCCAGCTTCCCGTAACAAGGGCTTTTAAAAATGTAAATTCTACTCATTCAATTAGAAATGTTAAGGTCAATGACATATACAGTGGAAATAAATTTGGTAAATTAAAAGGGAACTTGGAGGTGGCATGTAATTTAAGTGCAAAAAAAAAAAAAAAGGAAAAATTAGATCAAGCTAGTCTGCATTAGATGACTGTAGTCTGAATCCAACACAATCATTCATGCATTATTCTAACCTGGGTTGAGTGGACGGGGTGCAGTGTGGTTCTTGTATTAGAGAGTTTGTAAATACATATGGAAGAGTGGCAGTTGCATTGTACAAGAATTTACTTGGCCCAGAGACAACTGATCAAGTTTGGTAGAGATAGAAATGGCAGGAGGGAGAAGGATGGTGTAAAATGGGATTCACAAACCAGCTGCCCCCTATCAACATTAGTTTCTTCTTTCCTCTCACAGTGTGGGTATCTTGCTCCACAGATTTCACATTTTTCACACATGGCCCTAAACTGTCATCTGGTAGTCCTATGGTTTGTCCCCCCAGAGGTCCACGTGCTGGGAACCTGTTCCCTGGTGTGAGTGAGGATGAGACGTTATGGAGACTTTAAAAGTCAGGGCCTAGTGGGTGACGATTAAGTCTACCAGAGGGACTCACACTTCCATCCTCAGTTGCACGAGATTTCCTGGAACCGCTCCTGAATTTCTCTTGCTTCCTGGCTTGCCATGTGATCTGCTCCATACATACTCCTGCCATTTTGTATATCCACCATGAGGCCCTCACCAGAGCCATGTGTCAATGCCATAACTCTCCAGAACTACGAAGCAAATAAGCCTCTTTATAATGTATCCAGCCTCTGATATTTTGTTATAGCTGCACAGAATGGACCAACACAAGTGCTTGATTGACAGAGAGTGACCTCTTCTAACACTGAAGGAAATTATAACAGGATTGGACTGATAAAGAAGAGAGTAAAAGGGAACCGAAATGTTTTGGTTTAAAAACCTTTGTAATTTTTTAAATCATTTTAGAGTTAGAATTGATGCCAGTTGCAACTTATCTGTTCTGGTGTAGCCTCCACAGTTGGTAGGTCCCCATATCCCTTTACCCTGCAGCTCTGCAGGCTGCAGGCCGCAGGAAAGGAAGACCTGACTCTGCTGGGAGCTTCTTCTGCCTTGGGACTGAGCTTCTTCTGCTGGGCCACTAACACAGCCCTTGACCAATTGCTAACAGGGAACCTTCCTCACCCTACCTGACAAATAACTCCAGAATAAAGGATCCATTCTGATGCCCTTTTGCCCACAGTGATAACTCCGCCCTTTATCCTTTTATTTGGTACTTTCTTTCATTTTTGTTGTTGTTGTTGTTTTTTTTGTGGTACTAGGGATTGAACCCAGGGGCATTCTACCTCCAAGCCACACCCCCAGCCCTATTTTATTCTTTATCTTGAAACAGGGTCTCACTGAGTTTCAGAGGGCCTCACTAAGTAACTGAGGCTGGCTGTAAACCCAGATCCTCCAGTCTCAGCCTCCCAAGTACTAGGATTACAAGCGTGGGCCACCACACCCGGTTTATTTGGTACTTTCTCTTCCCTGTTTCACTCAGAAACCACTTGCTTTCAAATTTCTATCTAGGATTTACTTCTGGGAAAATCCAAACCAAGACAATTTCTGCATGTTTTTTTGTTTTGTTTTGTTTTGTTTGTAGCACTAGGAATAGAATCCAGAACCTTCATAGGCTCTACCACTGAGCTACATCCCAGCCCAGCTCCTACATTTTTGACATCTATTATCTTCACCTCACTGCTAAAGTCCAAAAAGCAATATTTAATGGATTCTAAGGGCAATACCCAGCATTGTCTAAAAATATGTCTTCTCAAACAAAAACTATAGATACATCATTTAAAGCCTGTGGGTTTTTCAAAGGCCTGAGAAATGTTTGCCACCCAAGACAAAAGGCATTGGTTGCAAAATATTCAAAGGGATCTACAAAACAGTGTGTAATATATGCTTGATTAAATGTCTACAAAATACAATGTGAGGTCAACTCTTCAACCACAGCTCCAAGAGTCTCCTGTGTAGTTGGACCAGAGTTATAATTAACACTGGATGTGGTTATTTTAAAAGCTCTCCTTGATAAGAGATTGGGCAGAGTGTGAGAAGCTTGCTGGTGGGCTAGATGTGTTACACAACAGTGCTGGGTCCTGAGCCTGGAATCACTGTGTCCAAGGCTATACCTGAATTCTTCAAAACAGAAAAAAATGCCTTTCTGGCCCACCCTGCCTCCCTCGGAGTTATAGATCTCCGTCTGTAGACAGAACTCTATTCCGAAGAGAAGATGTCACCGATGTTTCGAATCCGATATTTGTCCTGGCTTTGTTCTGTCCGCGCAGGAATCCATACTCCACCACCCACTGCTCTGAGAAGTCGCAGTCCTTCCAGGCGGAATTCTGATGCCTCTGAGCCCCTCCCCCACATTCACTTGAGATCCAAATGTGGCTCAATTCAGAGACCGGGGAGGCTCCCAGTGATCAATGACAGCTCCGATCAAAGCCACCCAGACAGGCAGTGCACTCACAGCACCTTGATATAAAAGGTGTTTTATTTCTCATCCCTTTATTTTTGTCACTGAAAGAATGCTTCCCATGTGTGGATTAATTAAAGTGTAAACATTAAATATTGATTGATGCATTATCAGCGCGGAGCAGCGGCCTCCCGCCTGATTGATTCCTGCGGTGATTTATTGTCATATTTGGGGAGTCATTTCACTTGATAACCAAGAGGGATCGCCTGCCTCCCCCCACACACCCCACCGTCTCCACCCCCTCTTTTCTTTTTTCCTAGTACCTCCTCTAATTCTTCCAGGTGACATCTCAGTTCCAATAACTAAAACATCTTCTTACCATGGAAGGAAAGCCTGTGGCCTGACGTTTGTTTCGCCTGTGTGGATGTCTGCAAGTGTCTCCCAGGCAATTAGCAAATCAATTAACAACACAGAACTCACAAATCTACCTTCTTCTGTGGGATATTTCTGATCAACAGAGCTTGCTCCTACAGAGTTCTGGGAAATATGGTTATGGGCAAGTTTCAAAGGCATGGAGTACAAAATGAAACAAAGGAGAAAACCGAACAAAAGTGTAGTTCCACTCTCGTTTCTCTGAGGACTGCTCTGCTCCATGTGGGCCTGGGAAGTGGAAAGAAGTCAATTAACAATCCACAGCTATCACTGGTTAAAAGTCTCTATAGATGGGAACCACCAGACCACATTTTATCAGATTGACCTACATGGAATTACTGTTTTCACAGGTTAAAAATGATCAAATATTAATAATTTCATAGGATTTGATCTTACATATTTAAACTCCCTTCTCAAATAAGATATGATGGCCTTTGTTTAGTCTGGTTTCAAATGAGAAAAGGGCAAAAAAGGGACAAGTCCCATGTAGCTACCATTTAGTTTGTGTATTTGCATAATGCAGGCATTAATCTAAATGCCTTACATAATTTCCTAATGGGAGCCTACTATAGACTGTGAGGTAGACACTATTATTTTACTTACTTTAGAGACAAAAAACACAAACAATATAAAACAAGTTTTCACATGGACAAATAAGTCAGAGACCTCATGGGGCACATCAGTCTAAAGATGTCAACCTTCTTCTGTTGTGCCTCATTTAAGGCACCCATGGATCAAAAGGAGACTTCTAGTCAATAGCACGTGTGGCCCAGAAGCCCCACAGATGGGCTAAAGGCTTTGGCTTTGAAATTGTCCTGTTTTCTGGTTCTTTCTTCTTGGCAGAGGAAGGTGCAGACAGTGTCCAGACCATTGCAGAGGAAACATGAAAGGGAGGCATTTGGTGCTAGTCTCTGTGTTGCTATCTCAACAAGAGCCCAAGGTCAGGGCTTACCTGAAGAAAGGAGCACTGGAGACCTTCTTGCTCCAGCTGAGGGGCCCAGATGGGATTTCCCAAGAATCTTTGGTCACCAACAACCTGTCATGTTGACGTCCTCAGGGAGGTATGAGCGTGGTCTCCTAATTATTCATCAGACGAATTATCAAATAGAACTAGAAAAGGAAGCCAGTACATTGCTTCCTATCTCCTTTCCCAAACCCTGGAAATCCCAGCTAGTGGCTCATGGTGCCCCCTCCCTACAGGTCTCTGTCTATTATATTGAGGGCTCCAGGTCCTCCTCAATGCGGTAACCATATTGTATAATTTGCATCACTCAGCAAGATGATTCTTCACATGGACAAGGAGCCTTCTCACCTCTCCAAGAGCTGTCAGTTCCTCCATGGGCCACTCCATCCATCTTCTTTGACTGACACTTTTCCAAGGATGACCTAGATAAAGCGTCAAGGGCTGTTGTACAATGGCTGTGTCCTTCGGAGACTTCAGATTCTGCATAATGGCCATGCATAATGACAACTATTCATGAGTGGAAAGTGCTTCAGTTGGTGACCACATTCAGAAAATGCTGGCACAAACACAGCCTACTATCATGGCCTTTTTATGAAAAAAATTCAGATTAAAACCTTTCTTCCTTTACATATGTGTGCATGTGTGTGTGTTACCGTTGATGGTGGTGGTGGTGATATTGTTTTCCAGGCTTTGGAGTTGAAAGTTTGGTTCATGTATTTTCATTGTTATATTTTGATAAGTCCACTAAGGTTATAAATTGTTCTCTGAATACTACTTTGGCTACATCCCATAGGTTCTGGTAGATGGTGCCATTGATTTCTAACCTTTTTTTTCCTTTAATTTCAGTTTTGACTTAACTCAAGAGATAATTTGGAAAGATGTTTTTAAGCTTCTAAGAAAGGACATCTGTAGCATATTTTCTAGAAATAGTGTCTGCTATAAATTCTAGGATTAGTTTGAATTCCTGAAAGTATCCATTTCAAATCAATTTCCTTTTTATGTGCTTTTATTGGGGCATTATCATCTCACATCATAATGTAAATCATGTTGACATTGACATACATGCACACAGCCCTTGGTGCCCCCCCCCGCCTCCTCATCTCCCCCCTTCCCAAACAGAGTACTGAGATTGACACTGGGATTTTAACATATGTACACATAGTCAAGTCAATGTTAGTATTTCCAGTAATGAACCTCAGTTTTCCCCCTTCCCTTCCTGTAGAACAGCTCCCTGGCTCCACTGAGGTTTCTCCTCCATTATCTGGAGTCCCTCTGGTATCCCAGTTACTCCCTAGCTTGTGCATATTAAAGAAAACATATGTCTCTTCACTTTCTGTGACTGGCTAACCTCACTTAACATAATGTTCTCCAAATCCTTCCATTTTCTTGCAAATGACATTATTTCATTCTTCTTCATTGCTGAGTAGAATTCCATTGTATGTATTTCCCATAGTTTTGTGATCCATTCATCTGTTGATGGACACCTGGGTTGGTTCCATAATTTGGCTGTCGCAAATCCATTTCATAGCTCTTAAAATTCAAAGATACAGTAGGACTCAATAGACATTATCCCAATTTTGCAAGGCAGGCAGAACTGGTGTCACTGGCAGACCACATGGACAAAGTCCAGGGTTTTGTTCAACTCTATCGAGCAGATACATATTTTAATGCCTCTGGGATCCATGTGGAATGTTTGTTACTGCCATATTTGGTCCTGGCTCCTGATAAGGTTCATTTTCTCCACAGTATTTATTGACCACCTAGTATGTGCTAAGGACTCTCCTAGCTACTGGGAGGATAGCAATAAATAATATGAATTAAAATCCCTATTCTTAGCCGAGTGTGGTGGCACACGCTTATAATCCCAGTACTCTGGAGGCTGACATAGGAGGATTGCAGGTTCATGGTCAGCTTTTAAAATTCAAAGATACAGTAGGACTCAATAGACATTATTCCAATTTTGCAAGGCCCTTGGGGCTAAACTGAAGCCTGCTATCCCACAAAGTTCAGTTTATCCTGCCTCCCAGAGGCTGGGCATGGCTTTTAAATAGAGCCCTTGAGAAAAGAATTCTATCATCTTTGGGGAAGCACAGAGTTCGCACTCAATAGACTCACACTGACATCGGATGAACCTGAAAAGTCAAAGTAGAAGTGAGAGATTCTGGGCATGGTGGTGCATGTCTCTCTTTGCAGCCACTTAGGAGGCTAAGGCAGCAAGACTGAAAGTTCAAGGCTACCCCAGGCATCTTAGGGAGATCCTGTCTCCAAATAAAAAATAAAAAGGACTGAGAGTGTAGCTTAGTGGTAGAATGCCCTTTGCGGGAGGAGTAGGGGGTCATGTAACACACCCACAGAGTAGTAGTGAGACCACATCTTGCATCAGAGGTGAAGAGAAATAAAAAGGATCTACAGATGCTGTGGGATCTTAAATGGGCCTGGGTGAAACCAGAGGCCAAGTTTCCTTACCATGCAGAGCACTCCTGCCTGGAAACCAGTGATTTAGGAAAGGTTCCCTAAATCCACAACCTGAAATGGGCATCTGAATGCATGGGGTTTGCAAAGGCCAAGCTTAAGGCAGGGGAAGAAGCAGGAAAGAGGAGGAAAGGGATTGAGTGAGGGGCGGTCTTGAGGAAGGTCTAAGCTCCGCCTGATGTAAGTGGGGACCCTGGATGGGGCCACTCTCCCCTGGCTGTGGGCTGCTCAGGGAAGGATGAGTCTAACTCTTCAGAAAAGGTGGCAGCTCTAAGCTATTAGCAGCCAACACTTAGCAGCTGGGGAGTAGGTTCCCTGACCTTTGACCCAGCAAAAGGGATCTGGACCAGATCTTAGCATTAACGCATGCACATTGCTGCAGTGTGCATGCCAGTACCTTGGAATGCTAGCTTATGGAGATAATACAAGAAGAGCCCTTTTCAGTGGCATCTAACTGCCTTTGAATCCTCTGCATTCCGGTGTATCCGCTTGCTACAAGTGCACCAGCATTGTACCCGATGTACACTGTGCTTCCGGAGCAGAGCATGACCCAAGGGGCTGTTCATTGAAATAACCAGAGGGTGTCCCAGCACCCCCATACTGTTCAGGACTCCCTTTTATTCATCATTTAAAAAGAGTTCCCGCTAGGCGTGGTGGAGTACTCCCAAGTACTCCAATACTTAGGAGACTGAAAAAGGAGAACCACAGGTTGGAGGTCAACTTCAGCAACCTGGTGAGACCCTTAGCACTGAACGAGACTCTGTTTCAAAATAAAAAACAAAAACAGCTGGAGATGTAGCTCAGAGGTAGAACACCCCAGGGTTTTACCCCTAGCACTAAAAAAGAAAAAAGAAAAGGAGTTCCCCTGGGATCCACCCACAGGGGTAGTTTGAGGTTTGTCTTCAGAGATTTTCTCTGTCCTCCTCCCCTACCTCAACTTCAATAAGAGAATAGAATTTCTACCCACAGGGAGAACAATTCAAGTCACACTCAATCTGACTTTCACTGCTCTTCACCAAAAAAAAAAAAAAAAAAAAAAAAAAAAGCATTTAAAGAAAACAAAAACAAATACCCCCATTTCTGACCTAAGAAGGAATGAGAATTGAAAGTGCAGCGTTTTGACTTCAGTGTTCAGTAAGTTCTAAAATAATGTACAAACAGCTCAAGGATAATCTCCATCAGAAGTCACAAGAACTTGAAAGGTCTGTTCTTGCAGACATCAGCCCAGGACGGACAGTCCCTGCATCTCAGGAGGGAAAATTCTGACATTCGGTGGTGTTGCTTCCCCTGTGGACACATTTCAGACTAATATACTGCAAGTCAAACTGCAGCTGCATTTATTAAAAAGCGGATTCCTAGGATGTGGGATGGCTAAGGTTGCTTTCTACACTGTAGCAAGGGGCCCCAGTTTAACACTAGTGTTAATTCCAAGACAAAGGGAGGTAAGAAAGTGGCTCCTGTGGGGTCGAGGACCCTAGAGTTTTGCAGGCACAGGGATCAGAAGAGGGAATGTAGAAACTGCCTGTGTGAAAGGTGGGTAGAGCTTTGTAGAAACCAGCAATATAGGAAGACACCAGGATCTCCTTGTATACAACAGCTGGGGTCGTGATGAACTACGGGTCTCTTTTTCACTGTCTAGGAGCAATTATTATCTAAAATGTAAAGCAACAGCCAAATTATGGAACCAACCCAGGTGTCCATTAACAGATGAATGGATCACAAAACTATGGGAAATACACACAATGGAATTCTACTCAGTAATAAAGAAGAATAAAATAATGTCATTTGCAAGAAAATGGAAGGACCTGGAGAACATTATGTTAAGTGAGATTAGCCAGTCACAGAAAGTAAAGGGGCATATGTTTTCTTTAATATGCACAAGCTAGGGAGTAACTGGGATACCAGAGGGACTCCAGATGATGGAGGAGAAACCTCAGTGGAGCAAGGGAGGTGGTCTAAGGGAAGACTGAGGTTCATTACTGGAAATGCTAACATTGACTTGACTGTGTGTACATATGTGAAAATCCCAATATCCATCTCAGTCCTCTGTATGGGTAGGGGGAAAGATTGGAAGGTGGAGGGGGGGCACCAAGTACTGTGTGCATGTATGTCAGTGTCAACATGATATACATTATGATGTGAGATAATAATGCACCAATAAAAGCACATTTTAAAAAACTGATAGCTAAATGTAAAGCATCCAATATTTTATTATATAAAAAGATACCCTCACCATACCACTTCCACCACTTGTATTTGAACTCTTCTATCATGAAAGCTTACCAAGTTTTCCCAAAAAGAAGGGTCTGGAAGAGAGAACAGCATCATTTCTTCTTACAAAAGTGGGTTTCTCATCTTTTTAATCAACCAGTACAAGTCACCTCCTAAGGTTGGTGTGTTATTTCCTGAAATAGTATATGATGGGTTTAGAAAAGTTTGAAAGAAGAGTTTTTAAGTTTGCTAAATGCCCACCATCTCCATAACCACTCAAATCAGGCTATTTTTTATAATTCCTTTAAATTAAATATCTTTGATAATAAATGCAAATTAGGGAGCAATAAATTATAACTTCTAGGCTGACCAGTGACTAATTATATGTATTATAATTAACTCCAGTTTCCTACACAAGGTATTTATCTTAATAATCATCCCATACCATTAGCATATCTTTAAGGGATTTTGAACAGCAGCTTTTACCATTTGAAGAGAAATGTGAGTCCCCCCCACCTCCCCACCCCTAGGCTATGAAAGAGTGCAGAATCAAAAGAGATGAAATTACTTTAAAAAGAAGTTTGGGCTAAATATAAGTTGAGGAACTCAGATTATAGTCATAAAACCCTAACTTAAAAATATTTATACTAAATACACCCCTGACCATCACTAAAGAACCTTTAGTTTCTAAAAATCTACAATTTCCATGAATCTGTTCAAAATAGCTTTAACCCTTTTAGGCATGCTCTTGAGGATGCATCTGTGGAAACAAGAAGTTAGGATTTGAACTTCACCAAGGACAGTGATGGCTTCCTGCAGTTCCTGACCTTGCGACACACCGATCAAGGAGAACTCACTGCCCGCAAGAACAAAATGGCGGCCACTGATTTTCTTCTTACCCCTGGCCTTCCATTTGTTTTAGAAACTTAATTACGTCTCTGGTCCACAGTTAGCTGAGCTCTTGGAATTATAAATCAGGCAGGGAGAGCCCATGTCAGCTTTGTAGGCCCAGTTTTCTGCCGGCTTTCTTGTACGATTTGAAGTTTTCCTCTTTAGAGTTGTGGCAGAGTTCTGGGTGTTCTTGAAGAACACGGAAAAAATGGCCCGAGGTGCTCCCTCCTCTGCCCGCTGGGCCTGTGTTTTGTGTTTCTCGGAGACCTCTGGAGCCGCCTCCCAGGGTTTTTTCTGGTGCTCAGGAGTTAAGCCTTTTGATACAGCTGGTAATCCCAGCTCTGGCCATTATTGCTGCATTTTCTCACTGTCCCTGGATAATTGTCCAAGGGACTTCGACAAGTTGCACCAGCCAAAGGCATCGTGAAGGTCAAACTGCAATAGAGCGTGCCCTGATTTTATCCAGGAGATTGATGCGCAAATCACCTTGATTTCGATTTGGCACCGGGGTTATAAAATGCACTTGCAATCACGGATAACATGTAAGATCAGGCCCAAGCATGGGACACTGTATTTTATACCCTCGATGGAGTTTTCCCTAATGCAACCATAAATCAGCTCGCAAAGCAGGGCTTTAGTCCCTGTTAATAGAGACAACAGTGAGAAATCCAGGGTGCATTAGGATAGAGACATTTTTAGAACTTGAGCCGAGCTTAAAATCTTTAGTTTGAATCAGGGCCACCCAGATGCAACCTTCAGTGGACAGATCACAGCAGGGGCTTTAGGGAAAGTCCCAGAGGACTGTTGACTACAGGACCATCCAGCAAAAAGGACATGGACATGTCCACATATGTGGGGAAATTTCTATTTCTGAGTATTTAAGCAGAGATTCAAAATTTTGAGGTGGGAGAAAAAGTACAAAATAGAAAGCAAAATCATTCTAATGCACATGTTTAAGTATGGAAAAGAGATCAGGGTAGTAAGCAGAGAGGGGGGAAGTAAGCAGTCCAATTAGAAAACCACAGTTTGCAAAATAACTTTTAGCAGTAGTCACCCTATCATTTCTATTATGTCTTTCCTGCCTGTGTTAAATGCTTACATCAAATTAATATATTTTAGGAAAACAGACATTTTACATTCTTTTTTTAACTCATAGAGCCAGCTGCCATAGTTTTTTAACTCTTTCATAAAGAATAGAGTGGGAAATCTTACCAGTCATAGACGTCAAACTCTGTATCCGAAAAAGTAACAGGTACCTCCAGGTTCATCTTCCCTGGGGCATCGTGACTTTTGTTCAGCCCCAAATTCTGCTTATTGAAACTGCTCTGCTTCCCCGACCTCCTTTCCCCTTAAGGTCCCCACCCCATTCACCCGTGGGTGGCCAAACCAGTGGGCATCATGCCTGGTTGGGATTGAGGGTAGAAAGTGCAGGGGCAGTGTGTTGGTGGGAGCTGTGGAGGAAGAGAGGGAAAATATGGGTTGGAAAAAAATAGAGACAGCAGTACTCACTTGAGTATTTTCTCCCTCCATTGTTACTCTTTTAGAGCTTCAAGACTTCCCCCTTAATCTAAAGCAAGTGAGAAAAGATTCCCCTAGAGGGGCACAGTGGCACATGCCTATAATCCCAGCACTTGGGAGGCTGAGACAGGAGGAGCTCAGGTTCAAGGCCAGCACACAATAACTTAGCGAGATCCTATTTCAAAATAAAAAATAAGCGGGCATGGTGGCAAATGCTTGCAATCGCAGTACTTGGGAGGCTGAGACAGGAGGATCGCAGGTTCAAAGTCAGTTTCAGCGACTTAGGCCCTTCGTGACTTAGTGAGACCATGTTTCTAAGTAAAATTTTTTAAAAAATAGGTCTGGGGGTATAGCCCGGAGGTAGAATGCCTTTGGGTTCCATCCTCAGTATAAAAAATAAATAAATAAATAAATAAATAAATAAATAAATAAATAAATAAATAAATAAATAAATAAATAAAATGGGTGGTGGAGGTAGGGGGGGATAACTTAGAGGTAGAGTGGCCCCAGGTTCAATCCCCAGTGCAGAAGGAGGAGGAGGAGGAAAGATAGGACTGTGGAAGGTTACACAAGTTTCTCCCCAAGTAAAACAGAAACCAACAGAATGAATGCGCAAGAAAAATATATTCCACTACTAAAATTTCCTTCGATTTAAAGAAAAACTCCTTGAAATTGAAAGCATCTCTAAGCCCTTTGAAAGCTCTCCCATTTGTGGTTCTGAATGTCATTGAGGAATGGTCAGAAGCCGAAAAAACCAGAGAAACCCAGGCACCCATTCTAAGATTTGCTTTTTCTTTTAATTAAAGTGGAAAAAAATTCACACTACTTCTTTAAAAAAAAAAAAAAAAAAAACACCCTTTTACTATTGATATCTTATCAAGGCAGGAAAATAAGTTACTAAATAAACAATTTACATTGTGTTGAGAAAGAGAAAGAAAACAGCCACAGCTCCACAGTCTTAAACCTGGAGTCTTGAAAGCAAGTTTATGTTTCCTGATCTCTGGCTTCAGTATATCCAAAAAATCAGCCCTCCCAAAGTGCTACACAGTTTAAAATGAAAACACAAAACAAAAAGATAAGAATAAAAGGAAGCTCCCCTCTGGCTGGCCCCGGGTCAGGATGTCAATTTGAAGTAGCATAACACGGGAAACAAAGTAGAAATCACATTCTCCTTCCCAAGGCCTGGCTGTGCTGAGCCACTGGAGAACACAGTCACTTGCCAGCTCGGGGAAAGGCTGGGGACACAGACCAGACCTGTGCGCATCACACTCTGCCCAAAGCAGAAGGCTTCTTCCCACCAGGTGGCTGCCACTGATGTGGCAGAGTGCACAGAATGGGATCTTCCTTCTGCTTCCAGGAGAGAGGGACCTTTCTGGGTGTGCCAGCCAAGATGAGGAACAGGCACAGTTGAGAAGGTCCAGCTGTCTGCTCTCCGGCTCCGTGCTCTGTCTCCTGCCCCTGGCCTCCCGGGAAACTGGGCAGCCACACGATTCCCCAGCCAAGAGCCAGTAGGCTGACCTGCTTGTAAAATGTGCGGCCCAGACAGTAGAAGAAAGGTAGACATCCTTTGAGGCAGTGGGAGGTAGGCAGGAGGCAGGGAGCATGCATAAGACCGCTGCCCCCCGGAGATGGAGACGCTCAGCTTGGTAGAAGGTGAGTTTTACTGTAAGTCCTTCATCTTGTCCTCCCCAGCTTTTCCCCAGCGAGTACCAAGGACACTGAGAGTCAGGGTTTGATCTAACCTAGGCTGGTCTCTGCCACTGAGAGTATTGAGGCACCCTGGGAGTCAACCTGTGGGGCCTCGGTTCCTCACTGGGGAGGGCTGTGATGACCCTGTTGGGCACAGTGATGTGCTGTTAGCCTACTTGGGCATCCACTAGGCTGGGCCGCCTGCAGGCGCTGTGAGAAGGAGGGCATGGGAGGCAGCCTCCGTCCAGCAGCTCTGCCCACCACTGGAAGTACAGACAGCTCAACTGGTACCATTGGGGTTAGTGCCAACTGAGATCATGCTTATAAAAACATGTAGCCCGGGGCCCGCACACAAGGAAGCTCAAACATAAAACAAGTGTGCTTGAATGTTTTCTCCTTGTCCAAAATATCCTTCAGGGCTGGGGTACAGCTCAATGGTAGGATACTTTCCTGGCATGTGCAAGGCCCTGGGTTAGATACCCAGAATATGTGTACACACACACACACACACACACACACACACAACTTCAAAAACAGGAATTCACTATATTTGAATGTCACAAAAGCACTCCTCCCATGAGGGGCTCCTCTAGATCCAGAAGAATCTCTGAAAGATCCAGAAAAATCATCCACCTCACCAGCCTCAAGCAATGCTGACTAGTGCTCTTGTAAAGGATTCCAGATAAAGTAGGGAGGAAGGACAGTCAAGAAAACACGCACAGATTTAGTAATCCCTCTGGAGGCAAGAGCTCAAAATGGCAGGTGTTGGGGATCAGGAAAAGGTAACTTTAAAAGGTGGCTTTAAAAAGTAATAAGGTTACATGTGGGAATGGAAAATATATGATAAATCTCTGCACCTGGCTCTCAATTTTACTGCAAAACTAGATGCTCTACGGAACTGCAGTCTTGGGGGGTAGGGGCAACTGGTGGAACTCGTGAATAGCCAGGGTAGACCTGAGGCTCACCTTTGCGTCAGGTGAGGGCCTCATACACGGGTTCAAACAGCACTGAAGCAAAATCCACTCAGCGGTCAGGCCTGAAGTGGAGTCAAATCTAGGGCAACAAAGACCCTGGTGATGTCAAAGTAGTTATTTCTAACCTAACACATCACCGTTTCTGTGGTTTGCATAGCAGGACATGATTAAATTGATAGATGAGATAGTACAAGTGGGTATTAGAAAATTTCACCTTTGCATCAAAGAATTAATATAGCATCCTTTATAGGTATTCTATTTGGGCTCTTCTATTCTTGATCTTCTATTAGTAATTCAGAGCAAGGACTTGGAGAATTTGCTAGCAGGTGGGTGTCAATGCTGGGAAAGCAGGTGAGCAGCCTCCGCCCTTCTTTTCTGTCCCGTCCACCCCAGAAGACAGGAGGGCTGAGCTCAGTATGTACTTACCTTTCTGCATTTGCTTCCTCTGCTGCAGACTTTTTCTGTAGCTGTCAGAAGTGTGTGTGTGTGTGTGTGTGTGTGTGTGTGTGTGTGTGTTCGTACATGCATGTATGTGTTTGCACACATGCACACACACGCCTTGCTCTCCTTGTCCCTGGATTGGGCGTCCTCCAGCCCCTCCTCTGCCCCTCTCGCCATTGCCAGGACCCCGCACCCCCCACAGACACCATTCTTGATAATTATAGTTTATTGATTCTCCCAGTGTTTGCTCACCCCCGGCACCACACCACATTCTTCATCTTAGTCGGGGCACCCGTGCTAACCAGAGAGAGCTGTTGCCTCAGATCAGGTGGGTGGACTCCCTCCCACCCACCCTCCTCCTCTGGCTGAGTCCAGAGGGAAGTGGAAATAATCATAGCAGTAAACATGCAGTGACCCTTACCACAGGCCAGACTGCAGATCCCTGTCCTCCTGATCCTTCGGGGAGGCTCCTACTGTCACTACAAATGAGGCTCAGAGAGGGGCCAGGCCTCCCTGAAGTCACACAGGCTACTGAGTGCCGCAGTTGGGATCTGACCCCGACGCTTGTGCACATGATCCCAAACTGTCCCCCCAAAATACCCAGGGCCACTGAGGTGGATGAAGCAGATGGTGTGGGGTGAAGGAAAATGCCCCAAGATACTGGTTTAAAAATGCACCTGAGAGTAGCATGTCTGGCGGATTCCCGCCTCTTGCCACCCAGGAAGACAGGGTCCCCAGCCAGCAGGAGCCAGCAGCCAGCTGCTCCAGGAGACAACCTGGCCCCCAGCTGTTTACTTCTCAGCTGTAAACAGGAAGGCCATAAAAGGGGCCCCTTGGGTCAGCCACTCTGGGCTTCTCTCTTCTTCTCTTCCTTTTCCTCCCCCCAGGGCTTGTCCCCAGGCAAAGGGAGGATTTCCTTGAGAATGCTTTTCTCCCTGGGCTTTAAAGAGCCTCCCCTGTGCTAGAGATTCCAACCCTTAGAGTCACCCTGGGTTAAAGAACAGGAATATATACCTGTGCAGCCCAGAGAGCCCAGGGACAGGAGGGTTAGAGTGACAGGTATGAGGTGACCTCCCCCAGTCTCTACTGACCACCTAAGTCTTAAAACTAATGGTTGTGCAGAAATGAGCCATTTTCAGAAAACTGTAATTCCAAAATATTAATAATAATAATAATAATAATAATAATTCTGGAGAAAAGAGGACTAAGACAGTAAGAAGTAAGGAGAGAATGCCCAAAGAAAGGTTGGAAAGCATGTCTCAAAGAATTTTCTCTATCACATTCTTTCCCAAGAGACTCTGTAAATAAAATAAAACAGGGAGGGGGGTTGGGAGGGTCTCATGGCCAAGCAGGATCAAACTTGGCAGAGTACACATGGTCTCTTGAATATTCTGATAAGTCGTGCAGTGAAGGACCTTGCTTCATTGCATAACCAATGTTCCAAATATCTCTACTACTCACAGGAGCCTATTTTCACAAATTGCCCATTTACTTTATAATATTTCAAGTCCCCTTCTTTGCTTTGGGACCCTCTGGGTCAGAGGCTCTGGGTACTCACTGGTACTCATTTGACTGTGACTCTCCTTAAGTCAGTGTTAAGAGCCATGTGAATATAACTTTCTTTACTGTTCAGTGTCCCAGCTCTCCAAGAAGCAGCTGAGACCCACAAGACAGACAGCTGAAGAAGAGCTGAGGAATGCAGGAATACCTGGACCCCATGAGGGATTTATCCCGGAATGGCTTCCTCTTGATGAGGTAGATTAGGGAGCGAAAAGTTAGGTAGGAGGATGGTATTGGGAGGATCCAGGAAAATATAGTTTTTTAAAATACAGTTTTTTTAAATCTGGAGAGTTAAGCTAACTCCACCCCTTGGAAGTTTTTTTTTCTCCTTAGGAAGCCCTTCCTCACCTGAGTTCCACGCCCTAATCTCCGGAAGTCCTGCCCCCACCTACAATTTCCGGGCCTATCTGACCCTATTCGCCCACCTGAATCTGAGGAAGAGGAGGAGCCAAACCCTTTCCCGTGCCCATCCTCCTGGGAAAAAAGGAAGGGGCCAGCCGGAAGAGGTCTCTTCTTCCCTCGACTCACCTCTCGGAGGCGCGCGGCGTGCCCTTCTCCTCCATGCCTTACCTCCCTTCCCGCTTCCCTCTCCCAAGTTCCTGAAATAAACCCGGCATGTTGTTTCTGACTGGTATGTGCTAAAATTCTTTTTTTCACGAATACCAAGGACCTGAATTTTGGGGGACCCGCCGTACCCCATAACACTCTGGGTCCGGGGAGATCTCCAGTTTGTAGGAAGCCTTGTTCTGTGATAGCCCCTTCTCTCTTTGACTCAGTACATGGTGACAGGAAGACCACGTGGAACTACTGGCGCTTCCTCGAGGAAGACAGCCCATGTAAAAATCTGACCAACCCTAACAAAAAATGTTTGATGTGGCTGAGTCCTTAAAACAGAAGAGGCTTGCCACCCCCCACCCCTGCCCCTCGCCCTGCCCCCCCCCACCAACCCTCAATCCTCAGCACCTTTTGCAAGAATGCTCCCAGGCACTGGACCTCTCACTGCAGAGTCCCCCTCTCCCAAGCCATCTGAGAGCCAGGCCTGCTGCTCCTGACCCCTCTGCCCCCTCTTTGTCACTTAACACACCTGTTACCGGCTGAATTTTCAACATTTTGTATTTTAAATGAGAAGTCAGGTGTTATAAGGTCACAACCTGGAAAAACAAATCTAGCCCACTGATATGAAAATGTTGCCTATATATAATAAGCAGGAGATTTCACCTAAAACTCTGGATTTATGGCCTCAGTAAAAAAAAGAAAAAAAATCAGAAGACCAGCCAACAGTAGGCCCACCTTGCTCTTTTACAACTATCACCTGGAGCTA
Source organism: Graphiurus murinus (assembly GCA_004027655.1). Lineage (NCBI taxonomy): Eukaryota > Metazoa > Chordata > Mammalia > Rodentia > Gliridae > Graphiurus > Graphiurus murinus. Next base: position 45,774 of record PVLC010002274.1, on the reverse strand, counting down.
AGTAGCAGTCCTTAGATGGAACAAATATCTTCAGTTTGCTAAGGTCGCCACCATTCCCTAATGTCACTGGGAAATTGAACCATTTATCTCAGCTCTATCATTAACTAGCTGTGTGATCTTGGGCAAGTTACTGGACCTCTCTGGGTCTTGATTTTCTCATCTAGAAAATGGGAACAAGGAAACTTAACCTGTATCAGCTAGGTTAAGCTAGGTTTGCTACGGTTAAAAAAAAAAAAAACCCTCCAAACTCTTGGCAAATTGCCATGATGAGAGTTTATTCCCCTACTCCGTGTCTTGTGCTGGCTGGCACAGAGAAGGGCAAAGGGAAAGGATGCTCCAGTCATGAGCTTCCATTATCAATCCAGGGACCCTGAAAGTCAGAGGGGAGGAGGGAGATGGAGAGTCACACATGGACTCTGGACTCTGGAAACTTCCATTGAGAAGAGACACACCCCCATTTCATTTACATTCCACTGGCCAAAGCAAGTCGTGTTGTCTTGCCCAACTTCACAAGGAGCGGGCCTTAACATGCAGCCAACAGGTTTACTGTAAATCTTCAGGGCCCTCCTCTCCCCCGGCCCCTTCCACACCCTGTATCTAATGTTCTACTTGTAACACAGTAGGTATCTCTTTTCTCCAACAGAACCCCAAACCACCATATAACTCAGCTAAAAAAAAAAGAAAAAGAAAAATCCGAGGACCAGCCAACAATAGGCCCACATCGCTCTATATCACTATAGTGCTATGCCATTTTTTGGTATTTTCCCAAAAACACTGAAGTCAGAACACTGTAGTGATATATGCATGCCCATGTTTATAGCAGCACAATTCATAATAGCCAAATTATGGAACCAACCTAGGCGTCCATCAACAGAAGAATAGATGATAAGAGAAAATGTGGTATATACACACAGTAGAGTTTTACTAAGCCATAAAGAAGAAAAAAATTATGTCATTTGCAGGAAAATGGATGGAACTAGAGAACATCATGCTAGGTGAGATCGGCCAGGCTCAGAAAATCAAAGGCTGTATGTTTTCTGTCGCAGGTGGGAACTAGAGAGAAAATAGGAACAAAAGGGGCTTCAGCTTAATGAGAAGAGAGACCAGCAGAATAGTGGGAGGGGTTGGAGAGAGGAAAGGGAGAGGAGAAAGCTGAGGCTTGAGGAAGGAAACAGTTGAAATAACGCTTTGTCCATACATGAAGCTAACACTAGCAACCTCACTAACATGTACAGACGGGGAGGAGGGGGAGGGGTGGGAGTCAGAGGGAAAGGCATCAAGTGCTGTGGGCATGGATGGCCGTCACTTTGAACCTCACTATGATGTAGTGATGTACAAAGCACCAATAAACGTACTTAAAAAAATGAAATTTAAACAAAGGACCCCAAATTGGATATGCTGAATATACCTCTGGCCAGAAACACTTGTGAAGAACCCTAATGACTTCCCGACCCTGGACACCGTCAGGGTCCAAGCTGGGTGTGGTGGTATACACCTGTGATGCCAGAACATGGGAGGCCGAGATAAGATTGCAGGTTCCAGACCAGCCTGGACAAGTTAGCAAGGCCCTTAGCAACTTAGCAATACCCTGTTTCTATAATACAATATAAAAAGGGCTGGGGGTCCCCCCGGGTTGTTCAGCATCCAGTACCAAAAAAAAAAAAAAAAAAAAGGACAGAGTTCAGTACCTCGTACACTCTGCCAATCAGTGTTGACTCTGTTGTTATTGGGACAATAGTAAATTCGTACACAGCTCACATTGTACACAAACACACATGCATGAAATTTGTTCCCAAGGCTCATCAGAAGCTAACATGGAAAGCACCATAACACAGCTAAGCATAGTTCGTGCGTGTGCGTGTGTGCGTGCGTGTGTGTGTGTATGTGTGTACTCTTTTCAGCCAAAACATCTGTTATTCTTTGTAACCCAGTTTGGAATACAATTATCAAATGTTTTAAAAGAGAATTATAAGCCAGGTATGGCAGTACATGCCTATAATCTCAGTACTTGGGAGGCGAGACAAAAGAATCACAGGTTCAAGGACTGGGGATAGAGCTCAGAGTTAAAATGTCCCTGGGTTCAATCCTCGGTATCAAAAATAAATAAATAAATAGGAATTATAGCTATTCGTATAGGTAAAGACCCAGGATGACACATGGGAACTTCTCTGTATCTTCACGGGTCAGTGTTTAAACTGTGACCTGATTGCTCCTACCTGCCTCATTAGCTCCAGGTGCTTCCAAGGCACACCTCTGGATAGTCAGTTACTAGAAGGAGCTAATTATCTGTGGCCAACCATGGGACCCTTCACTCTGCTTCCTCCGGGGGCTAGGTCCAGGTGTCCTAACCCCTAGGTCCCCACTTATCTGTAGGGAATACATTCCAAGATGCCTAGTCAGAGCCTAAAACTGCTGATTTTTTTCCCTATACATACCTAAAATAGTTTATTAACCAGGCACAATAATAATTAATAATAAAATAGAACAATGATAACAATATACTGTGGTCAATGTCATATGAAGGTAGTTTCTCTCTCTTGAAGTACCTTATTGCTGTCTGCTCCCCTTCTTCTTGTAATGGTGTGAGAAGGCACGCTGCCTGTAAGATGAGTCAAAGCGAGGGGCGTGACGAAGGCTTCGTGATGCTGTATTAGGCTGCCACTGAGGACCAGGCGAACACAGGCACCACCATCCCTCAACAGGTGATGTGATAAACAAGGTGGCTGCTCAGAGACTAATGGGAAGGTGGGATATACTGCATGGATCCACTGGACAAAGGTAGGACAGAGCAGGATGGCATGAGATTTCCTCACACTACTTAAAATGGCATACAATTTAAAACTTAGGACTTGTTGATTTCTGGAATTTTCCACTTAATGATTTCAGACAGTGATTGGCTGCGAGTAAGTGAAACCATGGAAGGCAAAACCACAGATTAAAGGTCTACTGTATTGTGCCACTAGCAACCCAAGAAAGCTGCCATTTCTATTGTGTAATGGTGCTCACTGCCTGGGGGCAGGAGGGCACTGCCTAACCCCAGAACTCAGTTTGCCTTGGGTTGAGTCTGAAGGTCTACACCTAGGAGGGAAGGGAGAGAAGAGAGTTGGAGTGAGGTAATCCACCTGGCCATCTCCCTTCCAGAGAAGTGACCCTGACCACACCTCCACAGAAAGGAATGTTCCTTATTAGAAGGTAAGTCACGGAGAACAGCCCCTTCCTCTGCCATCCTTTCCCCCCCTTCCCTCTGTCACCCCTTTCAACCACTGTCCCAGGAACATGCCACAAGCAGAGCTGCAGTCACTCTAAGACTTAACCCTGTGCATTTGGGATAGAAAAGCCATTTTATATTATCTTCCCTGACATCAGCTCCAAAATAATTTCCGCTTTCAATCCACTCACCTGCTGCTCATGCTTGATTTCAAATTTCAAATTGTGATCTCTTGTCCCTTGAAGAGTCCTCTGGCCATTTTGGGGGTAAATTGCAAGTATGTTGTGGATGCTAATAAATTTCAACCTCAGACTCAAGGTTGCTCTTGCTGGAGGCAAGTGATTAAACATTTTAATAGCACAGCAAACTTATCAACAGACTTACCAAGAAAAAAAAAAAAAAAAAAAAGGAAGTGATTTTCTCCTCCCAGCTGTGTTTCAGAGTATTTTACTACTGGGGTCAAATGTCTGTCGAAGATTTTTGAAGCCCACATTTGACTTTGAACAACCTCAAAAGGCTTCCACAATGAACACTGCTTCGTGCCCTATAAACAGCCTGCAATTTTGCTCAGACCCATATAGCTATCCAGTTCAATATCACCATGGCTCCTAAAAGGTTTTTAATATAGATATTAAATATGTCCATATCATCGCTTCAGTGAGAGCGAGCTAAGCTCTTTCCTCTGGGACCTTCCAAGCTATTTGCTGCTGACATACACTATTAAAAATAAACCTACCCCGAGGAACTAGTCATTTTACATGGTATTAGGACTAATGTTATCATTTAAGTAGCTGCAGAGATTTTCCAACTACAGAGGCCCCAGATAATGATGGAAACCTGATCATGTGAGATGATCTTTCACGCAGAAATGACTTTCATCAACTGTAATATGTCATTTAGATGCTTATTTAAGACTTATACTATTGAACAAATATTGATGCCTTCAACAGAATAAAAAAAAAAAAAAACCATCAATGCCATGGTTAGAGAAAGAGTCGGATTTACTTCTGGGGCTTAGGACTAGGCTGGGTATAAAACATTATTCCTGAAATCTGTGTAGTGAGTGGGGGTGGGGGGAGCGGGGTGGAGAAGAACGAAGAAGGAAACCCACTCAGTTCTAGCCCCTCCCACCTAGGAGAGCGCGAGGCAAGGCCCAGGCAAGGCTACAGGATCTGCATAAGAACCTTGTAACCTTGTGCCTGGTTTATAGATGAAGAAAAATGAAGTTCACTGAGTCTGTCCTTCCTTCCTTCCTTCCTTCCTTCCTTCCTTCCTTCCTTCCTTCCTTCCTTCCTTCCTTCCTTCCTTCCTTCCTTCCTTCCTTCCTTCCTTCCTTCCTTCCTGTGGTACTAGGGATTGATCCCAGGGAGGGGGAGGACGATCAACCTCTAAGCTACACCCCTTTTATTTTTTTTATTTTGAAATAGACTCTCACTGACTTACCATGCACTGGCCTCGAATCTGTGACCCTCTTGTCTCAAACTCTCAAGTGCTGGGATGACAGGTGTGTTTCCGCTGTGCCCAGTACAAGTATTCTTGAGCTGAAATTCAAAACAAAGTTATGTCTAAGGTATAGCAAAACCAAGATTTGACTCCAAAGTCTGTATATACTACACAAATATTGCCCTCGCCCACCATTTGTAGAGGGAGCTGGATAGAGAAATAAGTTTATTAGGCAAATCCCAACCCATTCAACCCTTGATTTAGATGATTCATCTATCCACCCATCAGTAAATACATATTTATTGAGCATCTACACTAGACACCCAGTGAGGCACAGAGAAACTAAAATTAGAAAGGCAGAAGCCTCACCAGATATCCACACGCAGGCCCTCATCCTTCAGTGGATGCCTACATTGAATGATGGTGCAGCTGCCTGGTAAAGGTGGTACCCAAGGCATATGCAAATGCAGGATTGGAGCCCTTATTTTTGTGGTACTGGGGATTGAACTGAGGGGCATTCTACCTCTGCGCTATACCCTCAGCCCTATTTTTTATTCTTTATTTTGAAACAGAGTATCACTAAGTTGCAGAGTACCTCACTAGGTAGCTGAGGCTGGCCACGAACCTGGATTCTCCAGTCTCAGCCTCCCAAGTACTGGGATTACAAGCGTGCACCACCACGTCCGGCTGATTGGACCCTTTTGATGGACCAGGTGGAGCAAGGGCCTCTCCACCCATTAGACGAAGAGCTTCATGAAGGAGACTCTCCAATCTCACTGGACTCAGCTCCCCAAAGATGCAGATCCCATCACTCCACATACACGACTAGCTGTTGTTTAATGCCGCGCTGTTGTTTACTGTCCCACAACTGCATGACATCCATCCACTGTCTACTTGGACTCACTGTCTGCTCCTAACAGACTAAGCATTCCTAGCCCACTTTACAGATGAGGAAACTGAGGCTCAGGGAGTTGAAGTCGTTTATCCAAAGGCAGGCAGATGGAATGATGTAGTGGGGTGAAGATGTAGCCTAATCCTTGCCTTTCCTCAGCCTTCCACAACCGTGACAAAGCTTAGTGCCACCTGAAAGCCTCGGTCTGAACAGCCCCCTGGAGTTAGGTGATGCTATTGAGCCCATTTTAGGCTGAGGATCCCAAGATACCAAGAGTGAAGTCACTTGGACAAACAAGTGCACACTGCCAGGAAGAGGCAGAAATGGAACTCAAACCTGAGCCATCCAATTCCCCGGGCAACAAGCCCCGGGGCCCTCCCCATGGGATGGACTTGGTCTTGGTAATGAAGTGCCACACCCTGCTTGGTGCTAATGCTGCTGAAGAGGCTCTTTCTTAGCTGGGCATGGTGGCACATACTTGTAATCCCAGCATTTGGGAGGCTGAGACTGGAGGATCCGGGTTCACGGCCAGCCTCAGCTGCTTAGTAAGGCCCTCCGCAACTTAGTGAGGCCCTGTTTCAAAATAAAGAATAAAAAATAGGGTTGGGGGGTATAGCTTGGAGGTAGAATGACCCTGAGTTCAATCCCCAGTACTGAAAAAAAAAAAAAAGGCTCTCTCTTCTTGTCTCTCTTTCCCTCGCTTGCCTCTTGGATGGAGGATCCCTGCAGCCTCATACGCTCTGGGGCTTTGAAAGAGACTCTCCAGAACATTAAAGGGATCTATTTTCATATTAAAAAAAGAAAACTAATTTGCATGAGCGGTCCAGCACAGGGGAGGGAGAGGGATGAAGATGGGAGATGGGGCACCAGAGCTGGAGCTACAGCAGGCCTGGTGCTGCTGGGCTGAGCGTCTGGTTAAGCAGTACAGCTGGCCTGATGGGATTTGGCAAACGGGAGCCCTGTCTCACTTCTAGTCATTTTTACCTGCTGCATTTGCATATACATATGATATCTGTTATCCTAATTATATCTATTTTCCCAGGTACAGACAGACATACCCCAGAGTTGGGGTGCCCATTAGCAAATCACACGGGCCTCTGCAGCTGTGTTTTGATTAGCAGAAAAGGTTCTTTGGCATCGGAGAACTGAAATCACCTTTTAGGGTATGACAAGCGCAGCCGAGCGTCTCACAAGTGAAAATCAGAGGTTTCTCTAAGGAAGGAGTGAGAACGACCACAAAGAATTAAAAGGAGAATAACCTTTAATGGTTTCAACTGTGAAAGCTCAGTCACGCTTAAGGCTGGCCATCCATCAGACAGCATGGCATTCCAGGCTGTCTTCAGGCAAGACCCCCCTCACCACCATTACGTGCTTCTAGAAGGAGGGGGTGGCAAGGGAGTCCCCAAGGGGAGCCTGACCCGCCACCTTTCCAAACTGGGCTCCAGCAGGGAGGATGTAAAGGTGCAGAGGCCAAAGATGGATACAGGGAAGAGATCAAGAGCATTTTGGATCAGGATGCATTCACACCTGCTTCAAATGACTTGCAAATGATATGCAAATCATTATGCAAATCACCGCAAGCCCTCTTTATACCCTGTGGCTCAGGGGCTCTTTGTAGATGAATGTAGGTATTCTCAGGTTTGCATGCTCTGCTGTGGACTTGCAGGCCTAGGCTCCCTTGAATTCCTTGGGAGGGTGGTGCCCCTCTGTTATAAATGTGGTTTATGAGCCGGGCGTGGTGGCGCACACTTGTAATCTCACCATTTGGGAGGCTGAGACTGGAGGATCTGGGTTCGCAGCCAGCCTCAGCTACCTAGTGAGGCACTCCGCAACTTAGTGAGACCCGGTTTCAAAATAAAGAATAAAAAATAGGGCTGGGGGTATAGCTCAGAGGTAGAATGCCCCTGAGTTCAATCCCCAGTACCGCAATAAATAAATAAATAAATAAATAAATAAATAAATAAATAAATAAACAAATAAAATAAATGTGGTTTATGGGTCAGTACCTCAGGTGTTACGTGAATCCTTTGTAATATATGGCATGGTACACAGTTCTATCCTCCTCAACACCCAGCAAAGGTAGCCTGAACTGGTTGTGTAAGCCCTACCACATTTAGCTAAGGGCAGGCAAACAGAACAGGGTAGAACCATCCCTTGAAACTCGGTGCCCTACCTTCAAGTCTAAAATATTACACATGAGGAATGGCAGGTAAGTGAGTGAAAAGTAATAACAAATTCCAGAAATTCTGGCCAGAATACGAAGAGATTCTTCTGCTGATGGCCTCACCTTGTTCTTATCCTACTGAACCTTCCGAAACGGTGTGTTGCACTTTGGCGCAGAGCTCAGGACGGCGTCCAGAGCCACCTGCCTCGGGAGCACTCTGGCCGCTGTGGCAGTGTCTCCCCGGCCTGGCTTCACCCCGCACAGTGCTGCCATCTTCCAGATGCAGCTCACTCAAGATGCGAGCCAGCTCCGCCGAGGCTCCCCATGCTCTGACGGTGACCCACATGCACCCCTTGACTGCTTCCTTCTGCAGCAGAGCCCTGCTTCTCCCGGGAGCTACGCCATTCTACATCCCCATGGGAAAGTGGGGGGAAGTCTCAACCTGCCTCTCCCTAGCCAATTCTGATATTAACTATAAAAGTGTCTACTTCCATTCAGGAACTGACCTTTCTTCTTTCTGGAAGCCTAACAGCAGCCTCTAGGTTCTGTACTAACTCAGGGAGCCTGGAAATTTGCATTCATTCATTCATTCATTCACTCAACAAGTGTTTGCCAAGCACCTACTGTGTGCAAGGCCCCAGCTCTGACTGTCACAGTGGTGAACACAGGTCTCACCCTCGCAGTGGGTTCACTTCCCAGCAACTACTGCCACTTGCTGGGTGACTTATGCCAACCGACGCCCTTCTTAGAAATTTGGCATAAATGAGGCTTGAGGAAGGGAATAGTTTAAATAATGTCAAGTCTCCAGATGAAGATATCACTATCAATCTCACTAAAATGTATAGGGAGGGAGGAGGCGGGAGCAGGGTGAAATGTGGAGGGAAAATTCACCAAGTGATGTGTGCTTGTATGAATGTATCACTTTGAATCTCACTATGTTATAAAATTACAATTCACTAGCAAAAGTAAAAGTACACACATGCATATAAGAAACTTGGCACTGCAGGGCACATGAATTGTCAGTATTGCAAAGTATCACAAGGGGAGCTGAATCCCAGCTCCTCGCTTGCAGTGGGAACCTGGGCCGCAGGGAAGGAAAGGGATTAGCCCAGGGCCCTGCAGTGTGTGGCTGGGAAGCTGGCTGAATACTCAGAGGCCTGCCTGCCTCCCACACGACTTCCTTCTACCCCTACACAAGGGGTCCCCCATCCTAGCCTTCTCTCCTGGCCCCCCACCTCTGGCCTATCGTGAGGACGAGTAAAACTAAGTGGAATTCCCCATGGGGCTCCAGGAAGGTGTGGACACCAGAAAGTTGCCAACTTCTTGGGACACTGTTTTAGTCGCTGAGACAGACGGTGCTCTCAGGGGCACTTGGGGTTGTCAGGGCCTCATTCTGGGATAGAAGCACTAAGGAGCCTCCAAATCCACGCAGGTGACACCACCCCCACCTCACTCCTCCCCATCCACTGCGTTCCTACCATACCATGAGGACAACAGCTTTCGGTTCACCTGCTAGAAAGAGCTGAGCTCCCGTGCTCCAGACCTTGCCCAAGGCGTTCCAGCTCTTCTCCCCTTTTGCCCTGAATGGGGGAAAGTATTCATTCCCTCTATCACCAGACACCCTGTGCAGAGCCAGGAGAAGAACATGAGTGTGGAGCATGGAATAGATTCCGACACATCCCCACCCTCAGGGAGCCCATTGCACGATGGCAGCAGAGCCCCCGGGAGCCCTGGCAAAGAGTGTGAATGGCACGCACCTTGGCCCAGCTCCGTAAACCACCTCCTGAGTGATCCTGCAGCTTTGTGAGTCCTCCGAAGGAGGAGGTAAGGCCACCGGGATCTCCAGTCTCCCTGGAAAATTCCAGGCAGAGCCACATCCCTGGAATCAGCAGGGAAACTCCCTACCCTCTCTCCCACCACCCCGCCTCTCAATGGCACTAGGTGATTCTGGTGGACCTGTCAGACTGTCCACCCAGGGCAGGAGTTGTTCCAGGAGTTGTTCTGCACATTTTACATGATCATCAGGAGAGACACTCGGTGAGTCCAATGTGACTCCTCACCTGGGGGTTGGAACCTCAGTCACATGGGGCCAATCAGAGGCCTTTCAGGGGTCCCAGAAATTAAGATTACAAAAGAGCATGCGGTATCTTTGAGTGAGGGATAGACTGTTCTAGGAGCTGCATTTCCTCCCATGAAGGACTCAGAAGTGGGAGATGCCAGCGTACAAGCGAATGGGATGGAATGGGTGCTCAAGAAGCAGAACACCACCTGGGACGGTCAAATGCTATTGGAACCCCCAGGTGTTTTGGTTCTTGAGGCTCTGGTATATCTTTTCTGAGATACTCCAGGACCTTTTAAAATCCTCCCTTTCATAAAGTGGTCCAACTGGACTTTCTGTTGCTTGCCACCATGGCATCCTAGCAGTGTGACACTGCACTGGGAAATCTCTGCAGTTGGAAAATGCCATGCCTGTGGTGGAGTTTCTCCTCACTACCCTCTTCCCTAACCTTACCTCTACCCCAATTGACAGCCTCCCAGAGATGCTGTCATAATTATATTTGAAGGAAACCAGATCACAAGCTGCTTAAGAACAACACTGAGAAATAAAAAGAGCCTCCCAAGGATAATGGAAGTTGGTTTGTAGAGATCCAAGGCAGGGTGTCTTTAATAGACATGTGTGGGCCATAGATAGTGAGACACTAAAGTCCAGGCTGGGAAAAACAATGAACAAATCATTTATCTTTGTTCTGTTTATACTATGACTATGCTGAAAAAGCAGTGTTAGCTACAAAAGGAGCTAATCTTGATCAGAGGTATCAGTATGGTGCCTATATTGAGTGGCCTGGACCCTTGTGAATTAAATTTACATACATTTAGGAATGTTTAAGTGCATTATTATTCTCAGAAGTGGACCATGGTCAACCCTGTAATCCCTGTTATCCTGTAAAGATCATGTAGTTTGGGGTTTGGCTCCAGCTCCAATGGTAGGTCTGAGGTTAATCACATCCACGAGGTGTTTGAGTAGTGGTCATGTGTCCCAGCCGTCACATTTTGGGGAAGCATCTGAAAGTTCTTTCATGAGCTTTAAAACAAGTATGAAAATCTAGTCTCACTCTCCCCAATGGACCTGAGCATGGAAGCAGGGGGCCCTGAGGCCCGTGACTGCCACCTCAACCATGAGGGGACCCACACTTCAAAAGAGGCTGGCCTGGGTCCCTGATGTTATGCCAGAAGTCCTGGATTAACCAACTCCAAATATGGAGGCTAGGGGGTGTCCATGCATTTATATCACTCAGAATAGTTATCCTGCTACTGTGTGCTGAACTCATCTAATCAATGCATTCCCTAATAAAAAAAAAAAAAGAAAAAAGAAAAAAGAAAAAAAAGAGCAGCCTAGTGATTAGGAGCTGAGACTTTGGAATATGAGAATCAGAGTACAAATCTCAGCTCTGCCATTGTATGAAACTGGGCAACTTACCCAACGCTTTTGAGCATCCACTTATCAACCTGTCCAGTAGGGACATTCATGTTATTGTAGTACTTATTCATTGATTTGGACCATCTATAGTCTCCCCGTCTGCAAAACTCCTTTAGGTGATGTCTCAGTGGTTAAAAGTCCTGGTGGAAGACAGAGCCCGCCTGGCACTGTTGGTGCATAACAGAAGAGACCTCTTTTTCCTGGCCTGGCCCAGCTAGATGGCAGGTCTTACGGTAAGCTCAGCAAATCTTGACTGAGGGAGGGCCTGGTGATGAGTGGAAGTGTGTTGATGTAGCTGCAGAGACAGGCACATCCACAAGGAAGTCAGGCAGCAAAGGAACAAGAGGTCAAGGACAGAGGCTCAAGACCAGCTCCTGGGGAACAAAGCACAGCCCCCTGGCTCTCTGGGGTCCATCGAGTTCTCCCACTTCTCACGATCTTGTGTCCCACCCTCCTGACAGCTCTGGAAGCCTGCACCCTACTTCCAGTGAACTCCCTCTTCCATGGTAGGAGCCAGCTTCCATGCTGGCAGCCAGAAATACTGGCCAATAAAAGGACTTTCCTGTGAAGCTTAACTATAAGCATTCGATGGATGCCTGGCACATACTCGGGCTCAGTACAGGTTATCTATTGAGATAATTACAGACTTTGATGGCCCCGTGAAGGGTTGACTTATATTAAACATAACATTGTTATTGATCGAAAAGGGTACCTCAAACCCTAGTAACCCTCTAGACATAGACCTTGGCTGCCCACATTCACCATGAATTAGCGGTACTCAACGAACACCATCTAGAGACACAGACCATCCAGAAGCCAATACCAAGCAAACAGGAATGCTGAGTGATGATGACTTTGGCAACAAATCCTCCTTCACCATGGTTTGCTGGTCCCAGCATTAAAAGCACTTTACATTCTCTGGACACATAGCCAATGGGTAGCACTAGGAAATCAGAGCGAAGAAGGAACAAGGGCTCAGGGCAGAGGTCCAAGACCAGCTCTGGAGGACAAACAACTGACCAGGGATATGCTCTGCAATGGCTTGGTTGGCCTCTTTACTACCAGGCTCGCTGGGAAGTGGCCGAACTTGCTTTCCACCTGACAGGGTACAAGCTGCATGAGTAAGACTCACTGCTGTGCTCTGTAACTTGGTATATCCCAGTGTACCAGGTGATACTGCCGCCGCCAATGCCATCATCTTCATCGTCATCATCATCATCATCTTCAACAGCATCTCTTTCTCCTTTCTAACATTTATGGAGCTATTATCAGATCCCAGCGATAAGCTAAACATTTTATATACATACATTAGTTTGTTTAATCTTATAAGGACCACATGAGGCTCCAGGTACCGTTGCTTTCAGGAACAATCCAATGCTCGGAAAACGTGAGTGACTTCCCCAAGATCATGAAGCTTGTAGGTGAGAGAAGCATGACTCACCCCCAGGTGTGGCCAGACCCCTAACCACACAGCCATCCCTCGGGCTAGACTGCTCCAGGCACACCCCCTCCTCCTGTACACACCCTCCCACTTTCTAATTCCAGCCTGTCTTGTTCTCCACAGACCTTTCTCTGCTGCCCTAACAACCACAGAACAGAGCTTTTGCCAAAATACCTCTGTGCTTTTATTTGTAAAATAGGTTTTATGCCCAGGTTGGGGCTGGGGGGGGGGGCAGATCCTGTCTCTTCTACATTATAAACTCTTATGTACATGCCATAAAAATGTCCCCTTGGTGCTTGTGGCAATATATTGATCATGGCCGTTTAATGTCATGCGCAAAGTCAGAGGGTCGGGCACATGCTCCTTTCTGTGATTCTGGCCCTCGGGCATGGAGCTTGTAAATCTCCCCTCCCATACCAGTGCTGGGGGAGGGGGGGAAGAAAAAGGATTATTTATGAATGGGTTTCTCGGGTATTCTGCTCCAGATTAATTGCTTCCCATCCTATTTAACAAAGTTCCAATGTGTCAATGGTAGAAAAATGAATCACAGCCACATGCCTTCCATGAGAAAAAAAAAGAGAGAGAGAGAAGTAGTATGCATCTTTCCTGAAGGTCGTGGTGCAGCCACGTCAGGCTATGTCAGTGGGACACAGAACAAGGCAGATCTGCAGTTTGGAGGGGGAAGCCATAAGGACCACCATGCACATGGTTAGTTACCCCAGGAGCAGCTGCAGCCCACGATACCCTCGGCTTTTTTTTTTTTTTTACTACTCTTGTCTTGTTCCAGAGAGGTGCAACACAGATCAATAAGTTGTTTGACGAAGGTGCCTGCAGCATGGCCATTTCTCAGTCCAGACACTGATGGCACCTATCACTAGCAATAAAAGGCTGCTGGAGACAGAATTCAGGCTCTTCCTATTGCGGCCCTGTCTACCCTTCCCTGATAAACATCTCCTGCACAAGCTTGCAGAACCGATTCCAGGAGGCAGGGTACCACGCCATCTCCGAGGATCATTCCGTTTTATTCCTGTGTGTTGTGTGGGACAGGGAATGCTGCTGGAGGGTTTGTGGTGGCTCCTGGCATGGGGAAGGTGCTGCAAAGCCCCAGGTGCTGCACCAGGGAGGTCCATTCCAAATTAAATTACTCGAGGGAGGCCACACCTCATCAGTTCTTTCTCATTTTTTTGGAGAGGAAAAGGCATCATTCTGCCAAACTAGTTGCTTAAAGTTTTTTTTTTTTTTTTCATTTTCTTGTTTGTTTGTTTTTAGACCTTCTTGTGTGTTTGCAAAAATAAAATAAGCTGGTCTGGTTTGAGCATTGCAGCCACGGTGTGTCTCCATCCTGGGGGCGGGGGCGGGGGATATGCCTGCTGATCTGGGTCAGAACAGGGTGGACTCTAGCCAGAGGATAAGGTCCAATTCTGAAATTGATGGCAAAAGTGTGTATCCACTGGGTCCTTTTCTCTCTTCTGCCCTACAGACGCTGGATGGGAATACGAAATACAACACCTTTCCTATGAAAGTCAGGCAATTGGTTGAGGCCGAGCCTTCACTGGCCTTGACTTTGAACTCATACCACCAAGAAGAATAAAAGTTGGGGGAAATTTTTTACTTCAAATTCATCTTAGGGAACTTGTAGAATATTCCAAGGTAGAATTAAGGAAAGCATTTTCTATAGGATGAGCCATCTAAACCAGGGTTTCTACACCTCAGCACTATTAACATTTGGGGCTCCATAAGCCTTTGTTGTGAGAGGCTGTCCTGTGTCTTGTTTAGCAGCCTCCCTGGTCCCTACCCACTAGGTTCCAGCAGCACCCACCAGCTGTGACAACCTTAAATGTCCCTGGATATTGCCAAATGTCCCTGGGCTGGAAGTTGCTTCCATTTGAGAACCCTTGCTCCAAGCAGAGGTGTGGCGGTAGGTACAAGTCTCGAATGTCCAGAATCTAGAGATAAATACTCCAGGGCCTGCACAATGAAAGCCCAATTCATTGGATTGCTGAGAGAATACAGGAGATGTGAAAGGATCTCCTAAGACAAGCATCACCATCATCTTCCTCCTCCTCCTCCTCCTCCTCCTCCTCATCATCATCATCATCATCATCATCACAGCAGCTGACTTTTCTTGAGTGCCTGTCCTATGCCAACCATGTGCCAGGCTCTTAACATGCACCATCTCTAATAAGTATTAGTAGTTATTAACGTTAGGGCCTTGAGCTGGTGACTCAGAGTAAGAGGCAGCCAGACCTATCATGTTCACCAAATATGGCAAACATGAGAGAATGTGGCCAGGCCACGCTTAATGCAGCACAGGAAAAAAGGAAGGCATGCTTGTGTCCCTTCACAGGCATGGTGTGAGAATGGGGATACTTCTCCACACCAGATCTCCCTGTTAGAAGATCACCAGCCGAGGGGACCACCCTCCCCCCCTGGCCAGCTTCACATGATTAGTTTGCGGTTAGACACATACACCCCCCACTACACAATCCAGGGCCCAAGACATGCAGCGACGGCATCACCCTGGAGCTTGTGAGAGTGCTGCTGCTCTGTGGTGATAGCACAAGGCAGCTAGCAGCATTTTAGAGTATGCATCAATCAGCTTTCTGTCACTATACTAAATACCTGGAATAATCAACTTGCAAGAGAAAAGGTTCGTTTTATTTTTATTTTTTGTACTGGGGATTGAACACAGGGCATTCAACCTCTCAGCTACACCTGCAGCCCCTTTTTGTTTTTTTAATTTTGATACAAGATCTCACTAAGTTGCGGAGGGTCTTGCCAATTTGCTGAGGCTGGCCTCCAACCTGCGATCCTCCTGTCTCACCCTCCTAAATACTAGGATTACAGGTGTGCACTTCTGCACCCAGCTGAGAAAAGGCTTATTTTGGCTTGCAGTGTTAGAGGGTTCCACCCATAATGGGTTGGCTCTGCTGCTTTGAGGTACTACACCATGGCCAGGGCATATGGCAGAACAAAACCACTCACCTCATGGCCAGCAAGATTAAAAAGAAAGAAGGGACTGGGGTCCCACTAGCCCTTCAGGGCACTTCCCCAGTGACCTGCAGACCTCCCACTAGACACCACCTCTCAAAGTCCCACCACCTCCCAATGGCACTGCTCCGGGACCAAATGTTTAACACATGGGCCTTAAGGGACATGAAGATCCAGACTAGAGCAGAATGCGTACAAATGGGCGACAACATCCCTTCTCTCTCTAGATTCATTTATTCAACAAATATGTGTTGCATGATTAATATGTGCCCTGCTTTTGGGGGGTTGCAGTCTGGTGGCCCCTTGCCACCCCTCCAGCAGGTGACTGATGATACAAATTAAATTACTCAATTTACACAGAAGGAAAATGAGACTTTGCCAGATTAAAACACTTGAGAAAAATCCTGTTGCAAATAAGAGTTTTAACACGGACAGCCTTTCTCCAAATCCTGACTTTTTCTACTACATGCATCTCACCTTTCAACCACACTTACTGGGGCAAAAAGAAGAAACAGAACCTTTGTTTCTCTTAATTACTGAATCACACCGAGGGCAGGGCCAGGAACTGTAGTCACACAGACTGACAGCTGGCAGTCAGAACTAATCCCAAATCAAAGGCCTGAAGACAGTTGAATTTGCTGCAGTGGGGTTAACTTTGCTCCATGCTCTCTACCAGTTTCATCAGCTCCAAATCAAAGGTGTTTAAAACATCTATAAAAAATACAAAGCAACCACAGCTCCTGAGACATTAACAAGTCCACGCCCTCAAACTTCTCTACATAGAAAAGTCCAGATCGTGCCCCTGCTGCAAACCCCAAAGTCTGCCCCAAACCCCTTCCTTGCTAGGCTTTCTAAAAGCTGAACACTTTTGTATGTGTGTCACTTAGTTTCATCTAGTTTTGTCTTCTCATAAAGATGTCACAAAGATGGTTTTAAGCATCATGCGGCTCCAAGCTGTAGAATCTCATGAAAATTTCTCAATAGCCTCTGTTTTCTCATCTGTAAATTGGAAACAGAGCTTTAAAGAATTCCTAGGGGAATTTGTCAAGCTAAAATGTGACCTGAACCCAGCCTGGACTCTGGAAACTGTGTAGGAAATGACAATTACTTTCACCCTCCCTTTTCCTTGAGAATATCCCTGGAGTTTACTAAGGGCTGCTGGCAGCTAATGAGGCTCCCTAGGGATCCTCCAGCCCAGCAGGTACAGCTAAGCTGAGAGCAAGAAGGAAGCAGGACCCACTCACATGAAGGGGTGGTGCTCAAGAGTGGGTGCTGCCCTGGTTGCTGGACAGTGAGCTTGCTCTTCTCCCTGGCATTCATTCAGAGGTGGGAGCTTGGGGATGCTCAGGAAAATCAGAAGACTGCTCTGAAACTCCCTGATGGGAGGCGGGGCTGGGAGAGTCCACATAGTCATTCTTCTGGCTCATTGAGCTCAGGGAACTCCCCACTCCATGAGCCTCAGATGTCCCTTACAACAGAAGCTAAAATGCCAGACACCCATTTCCCCAGCGTCCCTTGCAGCTATGCACTCTAACGTGTGGAAGCCACTGGCCCCTGGGGCCTCCTAGCCTTTCCCACAGAGACCATTGTAACTTCTGTTTGGCTCAGGGTGGCAGAAGGAAGGAGCTGCCTGAGACGAGAGGCAACCCACCCTGGGTGTCTCTGGCTGCCCCAGGTCCCAGCAGCTACCCTGAACACTAGGGGAACCATTGCCTCACACAACACTACCGGCCTCCTGGGCACACTGGCTGTAAGGTTCTAGACTATTCCACAACATCATAACTATAGAAACTGAGAACAAGCAGTAAGAAGCTACTTTGGTCATCTGCCAGAATAATTTCATGGTTACTGAGTCTATAATACGATTTGGGGCTTATATCTTGCGTGACTCTATTTTCTATTTCCTTTTTTCCTACTAATATACTGCTGTTATAATTTACAAAAGTATTGGTCCGTGACAGAGTGGTGGGGGAGGGGCACAAACCCCACTGGCTTCTCACCAAAGATGACCCTTCACCACAACTGGTTTACTGCATACCCAAACAACCACTCCGTCAGTCAACTGTTTGCAGTTTGGGGGTTCTGAGTAGTGTCGGTCTAGCCTCAGACCCTGAATGTCCACCCTCTGATACACTGGACACCAGAGGCCGTGGCCTTCTCTCTCACCATGAGTGGGGCATCTGATTGAGACCAATTAGTCCCCGACGTTCTCAGGTCTTTCCTTTTTTCAAGGACGGAACAATAGAAAAAGTCACTACTACTCAGAAACACGAGGAAAACCTCATGCCATCTCCAGGGCTCAGCGTCAACCCAGTCTCATCCCCACCATGACCAGTCCTTATCTCAGACTAAATATGACCAAGCTCCAGAGAACTATTAGGGTTCCAGTGTTAAATAGCACAGGAGCAATTCCCTTTTCCCCTTTAAATGCTTTACACATACATATATGTATATGTATGTATATCTATTTCATATATATATATGTATGTATAAAGCATTTCCCCTTTAAATGCTTTATACATACATATATATATGTATATTTATCTCATATATATATTTCCAATAGTTTTTGGATGAGAAACCAAACTTCAATTTTATTGATGTAACTGAAGTACACTGAATGGCACATATATAAGTATACAATTTGATCAGTTTCGAGATACGTATATAACTGTGAAGTTACCCTTAACAAACTTAACAACTTAACAAACATTTCTATTATCCCTAAAAGTTCTCTTGTGCCCTTAACAATCTCTCCTAAGTTCCCTTCCTCCTCCTCCACTCCCAGACAACACACATAGTTTGCTTTCTGTGGCTATGGGTTAGTTTGCATTTGCTAGAATTATATATAAAGGGACTGATAACTACATGCAGTATTTTGATTCTGTTTTTTGTTTGTTTGTTTTTTCACTAAGCATAATATTTTTGAGACTCATCCACGTGGTGGCAAGTACCAGTGGTCCATTCCTTTTGTATTGCTAAATAGTATTCTATTGTGTGGATAGTCCATGATTTATCTTATCTATCTTATTAGAAGAGCCAGTTTTTAAAAATGAAAATTTAATTTCCCTATTCTCCAGAAAGGACACTGAAAAGGAGGAGGAGAAGGAAAAGCAAAAAGAAAAAGGAGCAATCTTCGCGGAGCTCATTCCCACCGCAGGGCCTTTGCACTTGATCTTTGCTTGTCCCTGAATACTCCCCAGATCTTGGTATAATTAACACCTTCCCATCATCCACATCTCAACTCTCAGATCACCTCCTCAGAGGCCCGCCAAGATCTTCCTAATACTTCTCCTTGTCTTGCATCACAGCCCCTAGCTCCATGCTCTCTAATGCATTTGTCATTCTCTGACTTTATTACATCTGTGTGTTTGGTTTGTCTTTGCCTACCCCCTTTGCTAGAACGCAGGCTCCAGAAGGGAGGGACCTTGTCTGTCTTGTTCACCATCTTGTTCTTTATTTCTAAAATACCAACCGGCATGTAATGGGTGCTCAGTAAATGTTGGTTAATTGAATGTATAAGTGAACAGACGAAAGAGTGAGAAGATGAAAGCACACTGGAGATCAAACTGTATTCTTTTAAAGATATAAAACCTTTGTTTTGGGAAAAACCCAGAACTCTCTAATATAATAATGATATTTAAAAGCCCCCCCCCCCAAGCACTAGGGTTGCTCATAGATCAAGTCAAAAGCCTGGACAGACCGAGCCTCTGTGCCCTGCAAACCTATTTAACGCAATGGCAAGGCAGCAGCCTGGGGGCCCCCTCGCGGCTCCGGCTGGCTGCAGTGCTCCCACAAATCATCGGAAATGCTAAATCATGTTTAAATCCCTCTGGTTGTGGCCACCGGGAACCATGAAGGACACTCACGCATAATTTACATACTGCCGAGCTCCTAAGAGCCTCTAAATAAAGCCCCTGCAGGCCCCCAGGCACTATTTTTGAGGAGGACATCAAGTGACAGATTAAATCGAGTCTGCTCCCCCAACACCAGGGGAAAAGGAAACTGTCCCTCTACTTCTGCGACTGTCTCAAACCACGTTTGCTGTCAGATGCTTCCTCGGGAAGCTGTGTTACGTGGAACATGGAACACATGTGCTCTTGTCTCTCCCACTTTACTAACAGGTATATGTGCTCCAACTTTCATTCTTTTTCCAGGCTCTAACCATAAAAAAAAAGAAAAAAAAGTTTTAATCTCAATACATGGGGGAGGGGGCTTCGCAAAGGCACTTTGCATTCTGCCTGTAAATGTTGGATTCCATTTGGTCACAACATGGCTATAATACTAATAATGAATTGGTCGATGCAGCAACCATTAGAAGGTCTGAATCAAGACCCAATAGACACACGTTTCTGAGGGCAGGACAGGCTGATAGGATTTTCTGTCCTAGCTATTAGCGTGGGCTACAGAATGCTCTATTGTGATGACCAGGATGAATTTTTTTTTTTTTTTTTTTTTTTTTTTGCGGTACTGGGGATTGAACTCATGGGCATTCTACCTCCGAGCTGCAACCCAGCCCTATTTTTTATTCTTTATTTTGAAACCGAGTCTCACTAAGTTGCGGAGTGCCTCAGTAGGTAGCTGAGGCTGGCCGCGAACCCGGATCCTCCGGTCTCAGCCTCCCGAATGCTGGGATTACAAGCGTGCGCCACCACGCCCGGCTCCAGGATGAATTTTTAATCCAACCAAGTGGGAAACAGAAAAGCAAGGCTGACCATGCCAGCTGTGGTTTATACCTTTTAGGGGCCCAAAGGAAAACAGTACTTGTTGTATTACTTTGTTTTGTTTGGGCACAACTCAGAGGAGTCTATGTAACAAAGTCAAATAAAGCCACAAGTGAAATCAGGCGGGCACCTCAGCAGCCAGCCACTTATACCTCCACTTCTGCCCATGAACCTTCCAGAAGCATGGGGATGCTGTGTCTCTGGCCCAAAGGACCCACAATCATAACTGGGCTTTGGCTCATCCATGACTTGCTCTAGTGGCAAATTTCTTTGTCCTTTGGGACTTCCCATGAGAACGTTAGGATTTCCTGAGATCCAGCGTTGTTTGTACTCTTTTCACTATACTGTTCCCTTCACGCCAATACTGAGCAAGAAATAACACACTCCCAGGAAATAATCGACTTGATTAATTGCTTGTAAGCAAGGAAAGGAAGGCAAGCGTTTACTCATAGGTGCGTTCCCCAAGCCTAGCACATTACTCTGTTGAGTGAATGAATGAATGAATGGACAGATGAATAGAGAATGGTTAAACCATCTTACATCATTTGATCCTCACAACAACCCTGTGAAGTAATGATAATAACAGTTTTAACACTTATATTATGCTAATTATACGCCAGCCATTATTCTAAATTCTTCATACATATTAACTCTTTTAACCCTCAGGAGCCCTACAATCTAAGGACTGTTATTATCGCCATTTAACAGATGAAATAACTGTGGGAGGCCGTGGAGGCCACACTGCCAATAGGAGTCCAGTTGACCCCTTGCAGATGCTGTTTCTCTTATCCATTAGTTACATTTCATGGAGCAGGAAACACAGGGCAGGGATATTAATTTGAACAAGTCTGTTCTCTAGGTGAACACAAACCTAGAGCTGGGTTCCCCGCACAGTGTTAATGGCAGAACCGGGATGTGAACCCAAGTAGCCCAACATGGAGTTCACACTCTCAAGGCCCCAATACTGCATGTGGGAGAAAGTTGGCCCACTGGAAATAAATATTTGATGCTTGTAATCCCAGCATTTGGGAGGCTGAGACCGGAGGATCTGGGTTTGCGGCCAGCCTCAGCTACCTAGTGAGGCCCTCCACAACTTAGTGAGACCCTGTTTCAAAAAAAAGAATAAAAAATAGGGCTGGGGGTGTAGCTTGGAGGTAGAATGCCCCTGAGTTCAATCCCCAGTACCACACACACACAAAAAAAAGAAATAAATATTTGAGGTCAGCAGAAGCAAGAGTCCTGGGGGGTGGGGTGTCTGAGATAACAGGCACTCAGCACTGCTCTCCAAACTGGAAGTCTTGTGCAGTGCAGTAAAGAAAGAAAACGAAAACAAAAAAACCTGGAAAACATGGGCTCCACTTCAAATCTCCTGAAATCATGTGGTTTTAGTTGCAGAAGGAGAATTTTTCCAGCATATCCCTGGTCCCGGAGCATCCATTACAGAGTAAGCTAAGGTCAGACCTGGGCAAAGTTCTTGCTCAAGCTGCATGCATTACAGCCTTGGCCAAATTTGGGGGCAGTCTTCTTGGGGATTGGATTTTACTACCAAGTATGCCAAAGAGTCTGAGGAACTGGAGAAATTCGCGACAACAGAGGCCAGGCTAGAATGAGAATTTATAGAGAGGAGGAGAAAGAAAAAGTTGGCTCTAGTTCCAAACACTACCATGTGCTTTTGGATGGTTTTAGAATTATAACTTAAGAGACAATTGCTTCTGTTTGAGAAGGCACAAGAAAGCAAAGATACCCAAGCTTCGAGTTTGAAAATGTTAATCGCTTCAATTTCCAACTCCACATTAAACTGGATGTTACAGTGAAAAGAACAATGTTGTTACCATGGCTGGACAGAGAAAAAGAAGACCTGGGGGAAAGGGAGGATAGTGCAATAATTAAGAAAACTTAGGGCTGGGGATATGGCTCAGAGATAGAGCACTTATGTAGCGTGTGCAAGAGGCCCTAGGATTGATTCCAGGCACCAGCTAAATAAATAAACAAATAAACATTTAAAAAGAAAGAAAACTCAAAAAGGGAAAAGAGGAGGATGAGAAGAGACAGGTAGGCTAGCCCTCCCTTTTTACCTCTCTTTCAACTCCCCCGTCATAAGGAGCTGAAAAAGGAAAGACGCAGGTTTGAACTAAAAAGGCTACACAGTACTGAATGAAGCTCAATGTGGACACAAGTTAAAGCTACAACTCTGACTCAAACTGCAGTCCCAAGAAGAAACACTGCTCTCCCTCAGAAGGGAAAAAAAAAAAAAAAAAAAATCTCTCCAAAGTCAGTAGAGAAACCCAGAGAAATATCACCTCTGAAAGTCATAGCTCAGCTCAGACTTGTGGGGTTGGTAAATTATCAGTAACATGAGTGACAGGCAGGCCCTGCTCACAGGCCTGTGATACCCCAGGAGGGTTCTGAAACCAGACCTTGCCATTTCATGTTTCTGCCAAACTGAAACCAAAAGGTGCTTTGCCCCATGGAATCGGAAGGGAAGGCACTATCCATTGGGCAGGGCTCACTGCGCACAGCGTGTTGAGAAAACCAAGGTTGCACATCATTGAATTTTTTTGTTATTTAAAAATGGAAGTTTTGCTAGAAAAGTGACAAGAGTATAATTAAAGAAAAAAAAAATCTTGTTGCAGAAGATTTGCTAAATTAGTTCATCTAGGAGTTCCCCCAAGGAATCATTTGCCAGACTTTCCTTTAGGAATGGAAATGAGTTTCCAAGTAGTCCCCTGTCACCTCCAAATGCAATCAGGCTGGAGTACAGGACCTCTCGGATGGCACACCTACTTCCCAACTGAAGACACTAATGAGAACTAATCACTATTTGCTGGATCCCGAGGTCCTCCTTCTTGAGCTGGATAGGAATCCTCCGTGCACCCTGCTGGGTTTTCTAAACATCCACTACCAGGTTCCAAGAATTAGCTACACTCTATTGCTTGGTGATGATTTTTTTTTTTTTTTTACACGCTCAGAAAACCGCAAAGGGATTTAACCAAAAGGAAGCAAAGGTTTTCTTTTTATAAATTCGATTAGTCTTTTCCACTTTCTGTGCCTCGGGACATTTCCTTGGGGAGGAATTTTATACCCAGAGACCCCTTCGCGAGGCACTGTTGCATATGGGCGCAGTGAATTTAAGTGCAAGACGGTCAATGGACGAGAAGTAAAAATTGCAGACACTGGCAATCGCTGGCCAAGTCACTTTCTAAATGCCTGGTGAGAATGGCCCTGGAAGGGAAGGAAGCCGAAGTTTGCCGCGGGCAGGCAGTAGGGGATCCTACCAAGCCCGCCCTGCTCTGTCCCCCATTGAATTTCTAGCCCCGGTCGGCGCCGGAGCGCCTGGTCTCGGCGCTGCACCCGGCGCCCGTCTGGAGATAGCCCTTGGCTGTGGGCGGCGAATACCCCCAAAACTGTGCCTTTTCACCTCCTGGACTAGGCTGCCGGGACGAAAAAGTGCCAAGAGCGCACAGCAGAGTATCGGGCAGGGGCGGAGTCACCCACCGAAGATTGTTCCCCCTAGGCCTAGGGGTTCGAAGCCACTCTAGTGTCCGAAGGGGGTTTGGATTCCGGCCGCAGCGGAGTGGCTAAGAGGGGAGTTTGTGAAACTCCTAGGAAGCGTGGTCCCCCAGGCTTGGGAAATAACCGAGCCCACGGAGCTCTTTCCAAACCTGGTCTTTGTTTTATGTCATTTTTTCTCTGCTTTCCCCTTCCACATACTGTGCTGGCCCCAACCCTAGGAGAGCCCTAAAGGCTGTGGTCCAAGGCACCTCAACCCTAACTCCCTGCTCCCCTCCCCCTGCAAGTTTTCCAGACAAGGAAAATACAAATAAACCCCGGGTGGCTAATGCGGGTGCATCCAAGCGCCCCATCCCAACACACACACACACACACACACACACACACACACACACACACACACACACAACCACTCACCACCCTC
Organism: Graphiurus murinus; assembly: GCA_004027655.1. Taxonomy (NCBI): domain Eukaryota; kingdom Metazoa; phylum Chordata; class Mammalia; order Rodentia; family Gliridae; genus Graphiurus; species Graphiurus murinus. The sequence goes on along the minus strand of PVLC010002274.1, from coordinate 21,499 downwards.
TGTGTCCCACCCACCTCCGGGTATGGGAGGGACTGGGAACCTGATCTCGGGCTCCAGCCCGAACGCTTCCCCATCAATAACCTAGATACCATCGAGGTGCCTCCTCCCCCGCCCCCGGGGCGCCGCGGCCGCTATTTGCCGCTTTTTGATGGCGCAAGAAAACGAAACCTCGGCTATTGCCTGGGTGGGGGGCCACCCGGACCTGAACCCCAGACTTAGGAAGCAAGGACGCTTGTGGACATCCTCCAGTCCTGGGGTAGAGTGCCCAACCTGCCCAGGCGGAACAAGAAACAGGGTCTGGGGCCCTGGCAAGGCCTCATTTCAGATTCGGGGTCAGACGGGGCCTGAATAAGTGTTGTAAGTCGAAGAACCAGGCCTCGCAGGGGCGCCTCAACGCCCCCTCCCTCCCCAGGCCTGGCGCTGGAACGAGGAAGCTCGCAGACCCCTTCGCGGGGAATACGGCTATGGCGCGCGGCCTTGGGGCACCCACCAAGGCGCTCTAGATTTGGGGGAAACTGACGGGACATATTGGTAGAAACAGACATCAGAACCCCAGGACTGAAGTTTGCACAACTGTCAAGCGCCTCCCTCGGGCAGCTCCTCTGGATCGGCGAGGTCGCGACCCGGGAGCAGCTGCCGCCTCGCTCCGGGCCACCCCCAACCCTATCCTGAATCAAGGAGCCTGCCAGTCCTAACTTCTTCCCCCCAATTCCTCCAGCAGCTGTCCCTATGCTGGGTAGAAGGGGCGCAACCCCCGGAAGAGCTCCCGGGTTTCTCAGGGGAGCCAGGTGAGGGCGGGGTGGGGCGGAAGGACTCCAGCTGTGGCACCTAACTCGCACTCGCCGCCTTCTTTTGACCCGCCCCAAAGTAAAAATTAGCCTCCACTCTGCCTCTGTTTTCATTGATTTAATTATTTCTTTGCATCGCGGCGCAAGGAGCCTCTCCGGGTCCCTGACACAGCGGCGCCCGCTTCGGTGAACCACAGAACTTGGGCCCGAGACAATGGCCCGTAATTGATGTGTAGCCACCGACAATAAAGACCAATCCTCCTCTCCCCGCCATTCCGACCATCCCCTTCCCACCATCCCCCTCTCCCCTACATCCCCTCTCCTCTCTCCGGGCGGCAGAGGGAAAGAAAACAAACAAGAAATTAGCGGGGGATGCCGCGCTAGGAGCGAGACGTCCGCGTCTACGTCGTCGAGGACGCAAAAGAACGAAAAAAGTTATTAAAGTTTAGATCCCCCCAATTAATTCGTCTCAGCTCGCCCAGTTTTAATTAAACGGCGCGAAGCCTGTTCATTTCGTTCGGTGGTTGTTGCGGTGTTGGGGGAGGGAAGCCCCCCCCATCTTAATCACACATTAGAGCAAGTAACGAACACGTGCGAAGCTGGTCTCTGGAGCTTCCTGCGGCGCTCACCGGGCGGGCCGGGAGAAAGGGTCTGGATGCCCGGCCCGCCAATTCCGCTTGGCTCCTGGCAGCTCGCGGTGCCCCGAGGTCCGGACTTTCAAGAAGCCAAGACGGATGCGGGCGGCTCCAAACGCGGGCACACTCGAAACGAGCGAGAGGGCCAGGGCACTTGGAAGCGTTAGTGTACCCGGAAGAGGGCGGGCGGGTTGGTGTGTTTTCGAGGACGCCTGTTTGCCGTGTGGGGGTGGGTGCGGGATTTACACGTGCTCCGGTACACGTTCCCGAGGGTTTGGGGGAAGCGAACGGCTCGCACCCCAGGAGCGCGCAGATCCATCTTTGCCGAGGGATCTCTTTAAATATTCAGTGAGAAATAATGGCATTTGAAGCACCACCTATGGAAACATTATTATCTTCATTCCTCACCGTCAGCTCCACTGATAGCTTCGTTTGTCTTTTTATCAAAATCTACTGTACTCAACAGGACCTGGGGAGAAAGGGCGAGGAGGGGAAGAGAGACAGAGACGGAGAGGGTTGGGGACCCAGCAAAGGAGAAAGATGTGAGGGAGGAAAGGGAGAAGGGGGGGGCTCAAGAAGGGAGAAGTTATACCAAGAAAATAAGAGTCAGAAGAATGGAAAACAAATATTCACCCGCACACAAAAGGTACGGTTTTAGAAAAGGAAGTTTAGAGGAAGAGGAAAATGATCAGGTAGAGGAGCGCTGTATTCGTCCAGCGTTACCCGAAGCTCTGCTCGGGTAAGCGGTGCCCACTTCGCGCGAACGCACCGTGGCACTATCCAGACTCAAGGGCGCTCCCGAATTGGGGCGTCCTTATGAGCCCTCTCCTTTCCCGATCGCGAGATAGGGCAAGGATTGTGTATCTGCACCCCCCTCGTCCCCCGGTATTCAGCCGAAGTTTGGTTTAGTTTAGTCCTTCGGGTGCAGGACTTCGGGAACCTTGGAGCGAGGAAACCCGGAGGCGCGAAGGGAAGAGCGAAGCTGAGCCCAGGACCGAGCCTCAGGTTCGCGGGCGCCTAAGCCCGGCAGAGGGAGTGCGGGGCCCGGGCATCAGTCTCCAGGGCGCGGGTAGGGAGGCTGCGTCCCACTCGGGGAGATGGAGATAGAAAAGTTTGGACGCCGCACTCCGCAAATTCCCCAAAAGTGGAGGCGAGCTTCCGCGCAGCCAGGGAGCGGCGGACAAGGACCCCCACCCCACTCACACACTCCGGGCTCAGCGCCGCCTCTGCGTCCCAGAGGCTATTGCGCGGTCCCCTCCCCCAGGGCAGAGTCCAGGGGTCCCAGGGAACAGGCTTGCCCGGGGCCCGGCGGGGCCGAACCGAGCCGTGCTCCCCAGGTCCCGGGCGCGCTACCGCGCACGGGTGAACTGCGGCCCCTCCCCTCCCCCCGGCGGGCGCTGAACTCGGAGCCCCGGCCGGTCCCGGCTCTCCACCCGCCCCGGGCTCCGCGGCGCCACCGCCGCCGCCGCCTCCCCGCGGAGTGACGCGCCCCGCAGCCAACCGGGGCAGCCGGGGGGGAGGTTCGGGAGGGGTCCTGGGCGGAGCCGGGCCGCCCCCTTATCCCACCGGCTCCGGGCGCTTCTCCCGAAAACTTCAGCCCTAATTGTCCTGGGAATGTCCGAGGTAGAGAAAGGGAGCGGGGGAGCCAGCGTGAGGCTGGAGGACAAGGGGCCCCTTGGGAGGGGGAGGCCGGGGGTGGCGAGCGCTGCCCCTCCCCCCAGCCCCAAACCCATCACGTTCCCAAACCTTTCCTCGATCCTCTTCGCGCCCCCGCGAGCCCGGGATCCAGGGGATGGAGAACTCGGGGCGAAGGAAGCCGAGCCAGGCTGCGGGCGGGCGGGCGGGAGGGAGGCCGGGCCGCGGGCGGGAGGCGGACCGGCGTGGGGCTGGCTCTTCCCCACTCGCCTATTTTTTTTTTTTTTTTATGAGAGTGGGGGTAGGCTGCTTTCTGGTAGCTCTAAAAGAAACGAGGAAACACTCACGAAACAGGACGCCCTCCCCCCAAATCCCGCCACGGGACTCGCTCCCCCCGCGGGCCGGCGCGCGGCGCGCCGGAGTTGGGAAGTTCGCCGCGCGCCCGCAGCCCGGGTCCCCAGCCCCCGCCGCCCGGCCCCACCCCCGCCCGGCCGCGCGGAGCCGGGGAGGGCATGCTAATTTGGGTCGGCCCAGCCCGGGATGGGGGGCGGGGTAGGGGAGGGAGGGAGGGAGCGGGGGGCGCCGGCCGGGGCGCCGGGCGCGCAGTGGCGAGGAGGCAGGCCCCCGGCGGCCGGGCCGCGGAGTCCCGACGGTCGCGAAGAGGGTTAACCCAGTGTCGGGCGGCGCGGCGCGCAGAGCCAGCCCCGCGGCCGGCTTATTGGGCCAGCGCGCGGAGAGACAGGGGTCTGCAGCAAATCACGAACTAATTGATTAAGGCGAGCGGGTTTGAATAGCGCTGGCCCAGTGCCAATCGCCTTTCAAAGAGCCCCTCTATGATTAATCGCAATGCATTATTGATAATCATAATTATAGCAGGACACATGCGCGCTGCGCCCGGGGCCGGGGAGCCGGGGAGGGGGCGGGCGGGCCGGCGGGCGGGGGGAGCCGCCGCCGCCGCCGCCGCTCGATTTCCGTAATTTTGAGAAGATTTTTTTTTAGTAATTTTTTATTCTGCCCCAGCTGATGTTTGAGCCAGCATGTCGCGGAGGAAGCAAGCGAAGCCTCAACATTTCCAATCCGACCCCGAAGTGGCCTCGCTCCCCCGGCGAGATGGTGAGTGCCTCCGGCCCGCGCCGCGGACACACGCACACGCGCTCACACGCACACTCGGACCCACGCACACGCGGCGGGACCCCGCGCCCACCGCCCCGCCGCCGCCGCGTCCCCGCTCGCCTTTTCGACTCTGCGGATTTTTTTTTTCTTTTCCTTTTAATTTTCAGTTTCTCTTGGCTGGGCTTCCCCCTGCCTCGGGGAAAGCTAGCCCCTCTCCCGGCAGGATCTTTCCGGAGTTGCAGTGTCCTCCACGGGGAAAGGAGGGCGGGAATGCCGGCCCTGCTCCTGCGACCCGGCTTTTCCCGGGAGCCGAGCCCAGGGCGCGCCCAGCGACCGCCAGGACCTCGGCGCCCCCGAGGGCGCGGGTGCAGGCAGAGGCCGGCGGGGCCTGCCCGCCCGGGGCCCCTCGCGCTCCCTGCGGCGCTCCCGGGGCCCCAGCTCAGCCTCGCCTCCCCCGCCCCACTGCCAGGGGGAAGTTTACTTGGTGCTTGTAGCTGAACTCCGAGCGTGTGGGGAGTTCGCGGCGCCCCCCCTTTCCCGTGCGCACACTCCCCCCCGGTTCGCAGGGAGAGGTGGGGTGTCCTGGGGGGTTCAGAGCTGCGAGAGGAATAGTCTTTGCTGCGGGTTGCTCCCGAGACAGTATAGGGGGACCGGGCAAGGGTCGCGTTACGGCTCCCCAAGTTTAATCCCGCATCTTTTCTTCCAACACATGCACCCATAGCCCCCAGAGATCTTGAGGTTCGGTCTAGGCCCTCTGCGGATCGTGGTGCCCCGTACCTCCAGAGTGGTCGGGAAAAGGGCCGCAGGGTAGTGTTTTAGGGCCTGAGGGTCCCGCCCGCAGAGAAGACCTCTGACACCGAGGCTGGCGCTTTCTCCCATCCAAGCGACAGCTGCGGGGTCCCGAAAGCAATGGACGAGACCAGAACAAAGTTTGTGCGGGAACTGCGGCGGAGAGTAGAAGAGAGATCGGAGCAGGCAACTGGGGATACGGAGGGAGGACACGTCTCTTCCCTCCTCGACCCCGAAGGTGTTTCTCTGTAGGGGCCTGCGAGCTCTCAGGCCCAGTACCCGGGCTGTGGAGCGGCGCCGGCTCGGGTCTTCCTGACCCGACGCTCGCCTCTCGGCGGCAGGATGATTCGGGCACCTCGGCCGGGTCTCCGCGGCTCCCGCTGCCTCTCAGGATACTTACTTCCCTGGGGACATTTGGGGGTGTTTAGAGGGGGGAGCTGGACCCCCAGCTAAGCACCTAAGCGAGCCCTTAGATCCACACTTCTGTCCACTAAACTCTGCGGCCGCCCGGGCCCCACGGTCGCGGGGCTCCTTTCCCAGAGGCCTGGCTTCAGTAGGGCTGGGAGGCAGGGGCCGGAGCAGAACCAGGCAGCGAAGCCCTGAAGCCCTTCTGCCTTTACCGGGTCTCCTGGCGTGGGAGCCCTGTGAAATACTGAGAGACTTGAGACCGATTAAGAAAATTGTTTACAATATTTGCTCCATCTTCGTACTTTCTCCAGCTTGAAGCCTTACCCAGAGTCTCTGCGATTTCTCAGTCTTCTAGGGAAAAAAAAAGCCTCTAAAACCCTGCTGTTTTACACCCCAAAGGGACCGGAACGCGAGGGGTAAACCGAGGTGAAATTATCCAAGGCCGTAGCACGTACTCTGGAGTATTTTTCTGGGTTTTCTCAGCTAGTTTCTTAGGCTTCTCGCCTACCTTAGTCTTTCCTAAAGTTTCTGGTGAGACTTTATTCACCATAATACTGCTAAGGCTAACAATTTGTATAGGGAAAATCAAACTAGAGAAGGAGAGAGTTTTTAAGTCTGCTTCGTAAATTCGTACTGATTTTTTTACATTTTTCACCAAAAAAAAAACCATCCAAAACCCACCACTCGGACTTTACAAGAAATGATGATTGCTGGTTCTCTGCCTTGCGCCTTCTGGATCTGGAATTTTTAATAGTTAAGGCTTCTCATAAAGCGATAGCATAAAAGGCGTTCACTACCTCTTACATTATTATTTATTAGTACTATTTTTTAAGTTTATTTGAGCTTTGAGGTGAGTTAATTAAGTAAGTGAATCAAGTTTCCTTTCTTTTTTCCCTTTTTCAAGTACTTTCTTTTTCTTCCTTCCTTTTTTTTTTTTCCTTCCTAAAAGCTACTTCATTGTGGTAGGAACCAGTAGGGTAGGGGCACCCTAGGAAACAGCCCCTTTCCTCACCTCTCCCCACCCCCTCCTCTCTTTCTTCAGTAGTAATGGTTTTAGGTTATGACTGTTTTTACATGGTTGAACAATAAGTTTGGAAGAAGTTGCCTAGAGGGTGGATTTTGTAATAGGGTTACAGGATTTAGTGTGTTGTAATAATATTAGTACACAAGTAATCCTCCCCAGCCCATGGCACAGAGGAGGACCTACCATACCTCAGTTGTTTTATGTGAGAATAACTGTAGATAAATGCAATGGAAAGTTCATGGCAAAGCTCAAGGTTACTTTTTAAAGTCACTTTTTCTGCAATGAATTCAACAATTTCCATCCTCCTCTCCCCACACAGAACACACACTTCAAGGAGTTGTTTTGTTTTGTTGCATGTAGCAAAGTTGTTACATTTTTAGAAGGCAAACCCTTATTCCAACATTAGGATTACTTTTTCTTGTATCTTGAGATGGTATCACAATAAGACAAATGGAATATCAAATATTACCAAAATAAATTGAGTTTATGCTCTTCTTATTTGCCAGAACCTCAAATTTTATGACTTCCACCCAGAGCGGGACCTAGAAAAGTTGGTAGAGCCCAGTTACAGTAGCTCTGAAGGAGCATATGTGCTGCTCTGCCCTGTCCTGCATGTGTGTGTTCCAGTGTGAATGTACTGACAAAGAAAGCCCAAGACATGCTGCTTGAACAAGTTCAAGAAAATAGGATTATTTGGTGGATCTCAGAATGTCGATATTTTATTCTACCGTAGAGCTGCCTCACGTCATGCCAGAAACATTCTAAAATAGGCTTGGTAATTTTTCTCTTTCTTAAGAAACCAAGATGATGGCAAATTTGACTTGTCTCAAGTGATATTCAACAAGTCTCGTATTACTTTGTAGAAAGATAGCTGCCACTGGAAAGATTATTTACCAAGATAGGTAACTCTGAGGAGAAGGGAATATGAGAATCTAATGATTTTACATGTGGGTTCTTTCCTATAGACTTGGACTACAGGTGTGAGTGTGTGTGTGTGTGTGTGTGTGTGTGTGTGTGTGTGTTGGGTTTTTCTTCCTTTAGTGGTATTTTTAAGATTTCTGTATACAGGGCCTATTCAAACTCCATTCATTTATTAAGTATTTTGGTGCTTAGGTTTTTCAAGGAAAATATACTACTGGAAGAAAAATTAAAACATCAATGATTGCAGGTAAAACACTAACTCTCATATGAAGTATCATAAAAATCCGGCTTATATTAATAGTGAAATTCTATTATTTACCAAAATAATTTACTCATTGTGAGCAGCTTAATGGCAACACATTGATTTCTGGGCCCAAAAGGTTAGAGAGAACTATAATTAATTGCCTTTTTTGAAAAACCGACACCTGCAAGATAAGGCAGTTGGAAAGGATTCATGTTTAATCAGGCCTATTTTAAGTTTGGCATAATGGAAGATTATGAATGAGAAAATGCAAGCCGTTTTTTAAGATTTCCTCTGGGCTGCAGATACTTCCTAAAATGTTAAGCACACACACACACACACACACACACACACACACACACAAGCAAAGTCTACTTGAGTATGGAATAGAATGTGTGAAAGTGAATTTGTGATACTGAACACTTACTTGGTGGTTTATTTTACATCAAGTTTCCCCTGTGCTTCATAGGCACAAGTACTAAATTATAGGTTATTCTTTGGGGGCTCTATTTCTTTTCTTTCTACTTTTGGAGGTATCAAGTAGTTTTTACCAACAGAGTCCTTTGGAAAGCAGAAACCCATTTTTATGGTGGAGATTTTACCGGAAGCTGGAGAAGAAATAAGCAGACAGGTTACATGTTTTGAAATCGATAAAAGCCAAAGCTCTGTGTAGTAACCAGAAAAAAATTCCATCTACAGCCTAAACTAGGTTTTTCTGAGACACATCCTGGTGCAGATAGCTCTATATTCCAGAATATTCCTGGGCAATCAGAACTTGAAGTAGTTCAGCTGTTTCATGCAAGAGATGGTGGATTAACCTAAGCACTGACACCCCTCCCCCCAGGAGAAAAAAAAAGTTTGTGTGCCAGGCTTTAGAAAACCTAGATGTGTTGAGCTGTTTTAACCTTTGCTAGCCTCCTCCCATGCAAAGGTGACAAGGTCCAGATCATAATATGTCCTTCAGTATCTTCCCAGTGACCCCCAAATTGAGTCTTGCTAGTCACTTAGCAGGAAGTTAGTAGTTTATTTTAGTTTCACCTTATCAGCTTGGCTTCTTTTCCTAACCTTATTCCCCTGTCACCCTCAGATGCCAGACCCCCAAAGGGGAAGATTGACAGGTAGTTCCCATAGCTCAGCTTTACCCTCAAACAACAGGGATTTAGTTTCTTGTGCCTTTGCCAATGTTTATGTAGTCAGAGTTTAGATCTCGCCTTAAGGAGTCTCTCTTTTACGCGTCACTGGAATAGGAAAGCCACAAAGAAGTTTTTGAACAAACCCTTGCAACTGGAACCCCATCTAGTGTTCAGTTTGATTCATCCATGGGAAGACATTTTCCTCCTTTCATTTGTTGTGTGTATTAGGTGGGTTTGGATCACTACTTTAAAAGGAGCGTCTTGTCCATCGTGTGGTTATTTTTTCAGGATTTCTCTTGTCTTCCACTCAAGAACATACTAATCCTGGTCAGCACACTGGGTGAACTTGAAGGGGGCCAGGCAGTTTGTCATTTGGTTGCATATCGCATAGAGGAAACTCTAGACTTTACAGAAAATATGCACAGCATATGTTGTAATGTTTACAATTTCTTTGGAAGCTTAAGTTGAATATTCAAGATTGAGGCTTTTCCAGGTCTGTGCAAAAAAAAAAAAGATAAAGGCTCAATCAATCAAATATGTTTGAGATAGTCTTTCCAAATAGTTCCACGAAGAGGAGCAGCCTGTTAAAATTATGGGCCCCAAACCCACTATTGTGAGAGGTTCTATTAAAAAAATGTGAATTCAATCTTAAGGCAATGGAAGTCCAGTAAAGTGTATTTCTAAGGAGCTCCAAAAAAGAAAACTAAATCTGGTAGAGTGGAGAGGTTGTTTTTTTTTTTTTTTTTTTGGTCTTGTTTTTTGCTTTATTCCTTTCCTGGCTGGCTAAACCCTTCTGTGGGGCATAGTTTTATTTTTATTTTTCTCAGTAGACAGATATGCTAGAACGCTTCAATTTTCTGCTTCTGATTCCGCAATGTTTAGTTCAGATGATGAAAAACTGGCAAATTTGAGTTGAGTATCAAGCACCTAAATATTACAACAAGAACTAAAACATCTGGGATTTTACTGTAAATTTGGTGGCCGTATAACATCAATTCTTCTTCCCAAAAGGCCCAGCAAATTCCAAGTAGCTTTCTGTGTGCACATACTTAGAAAGCCACTGTTTGTTTGTTTGTTTTAAATATTCCTAACTGACTAGAATCTCAAAATCACTTTAATTTGTATGCAAAATCCATAGAGAAGGAACTGGAATGTTATTTTCAACATAATACAAGGAACAAGGCAACTGTATTTACTATAATGAGGTCACTAGTTGCAATCTAGTAACAGATTACTGAGAGAGATACAAGATAGCAGTGGGTATCATAGGAAAAATGAATTAGAACATGTTCTTGTGTCTACCTGAGTCTCCTGTTACAACTTAAAGTATTTCTTTTGGTAGTCAAAGATTCATACTAGCCCTCCTGTTCTGTCTCATTTCTTTTTAAGCTGTTTCATTGGAATTCTGTTCAGAGTGCAGATAGGCTTAAAGTTAGGAATTAATTCTGATGTAGCAACACCTGCTTTTGAAATAAATCAAAATAGATACCAGGATTTTGGGGGTTTGGGATGTTCATAAACATCAGGAAATTAAATTAGTGTCTACAGTGAGATCAAATGTCAGCTTATTAAAATGCTGTGAAAAAATTCTAAGCTAAAACATAGGCAACTTTTAACACAGTCTCTTTCTTACAAGCAAGCATTTGTTTTTTAAGTGCCCATATTTTCCATCCAGTTAGCATAATCCGAAGTGTAAAAATATTAAGGTTGAAAAACTTGGAAATTTTCAAGTGAATCTTGAAGCAGCACAAACACTGAATTGGAGTACAGGAAAGTAATAATCAGTTAAATACTGTAAAATAACCTTTCCTTTATTTTCTTTATATATTATGAGAATATCAGATGTTTGCAAGTTATAAAGAATTAAAATGCCCTTTAATCGTGAGCACAGATGTGCTAAATATTTGAAGCAACTACATTGTAATGTGTACAATTGATGAAGTCAGTTTTCTGATTCCCTTTGCTAGTTATTTAGTTCTGAATCTGTCATTATTTGTCTAAGCCCAGCTGACCAAGCAAAACTGTGTTTTAAAGTGGCTTTATGTTTTGATAAATGTGAGCTGGTTGAAAAGTATTTTCCACTGAATGCAGAGCTTAATAGAACATGCTGACATAATAGTTTTAATGCATTTTGTTGAAAATGTGTGAACAAACAGAATAGCTTTTGTTCCTTCATAATTGGCTGTAAAAGTAGATGGAAACATAACCATTACATATGGAAATGTGCAAAGAGAAAGAAATAACATTTCTGTTGAATATATTAGGAATTGCATTTCCTAGTTTAAAATAAGCATCTGAAATGGATGCATCATTTAAAATTGGTTGTCAAAATAAGAAGCTTTAAACAGAATTTTTGTCACATTATTTTTGTCGCAAGTTAAGCAACATAACTTTAGCAAATTTCATTTAATATTTTGTTTATATTATTTCAAGGCAGGGGAGAGACAGAAAAATAGCACCTTAAATGTGCATAGGAATCTGGTGCCAATTAGGATGATTAAACATTAAATTAAAACTGGATCATTATTGGTATTTTCTGCTACAACTATGATTTGTTTGGTGTTGTTAATGCATTTTGCACTGTAACCTTGTGGAGATTGAAAGATAGGTATTAGGAAAGCTAGCTTATTAAGTATAACTTAGCTACCAAAATAACACTTGCAGTGAATAAAGTGTGCATACATTTGGCATACTTTACTAAGGGTTCTAATCAACTCAGCGTTACTCCAGGCTGATAGAGTTGAGGAATTTTCAGAGGTTAATATTTAGGTGTTAACTGTATTTTCTGAAACACAGAACCACGTAAGCTTTTCAGATGCTTACTCCAAAAAGGCAAACAGCTGGCTCTTTTGAGTGGACCAAGTTTACTGAAAAACAGCATTTTGATTTTGCATGTATTCATATCTGCAATTACTTTTTTTTTTTCCTGCAAATTTTCTGCGAGATTCAATTTGGAAGTCATGGAAACTACCTATTATCTGATTCAGTTCTGCAGAAAAGCATGCAGGGAGGTAATCCTTGAATTAAACAGTTTTTTTTTTTTTTTTTCTTCTTCACAGCCTTCGGAGATGACCACACACCATTTGTACAACAGAAGTTGGTGTTCCCCATGCTGAGCAAACAATGGGACTCCATCCTGTCTTTGAATAGGATGTTAGCTTGGAGTTGGAGATTTTTATGTTTAATTTACAAATGGATCTTAGTGAGGAGACATCTGAGCAACCAGTGGAAACAAACATGAAATAAAGGGATTTTTATAAGAAAAGGTTCAGGACAATCTGTTAAACAATTGATAACAGTTAAGAGCAAACTGTTTTTAAAGGCATTTAGACAAGAAGGACTGCAAAGCATTTCCAAACTCTACAGCAAGCATGATTTCTTATAGGATGGGAGTGCTGCCCCTAACTGTACATCCTTCTTTAAGTTGAGGTTTAATCAGAAATATAAATCTCGTGCCAGTTTTTTTTTTTTTTAATAGATAGAGCACTTTTGATGGAATATTTAGAGGCGTGATGTTGCCATTTGGAGCATAGCAGCATATTTTCCTTGATTATTGGAATGGCGTCCCGGGCTGCATTCTTTAATTTTAAGAATAAACATGCCATAGGGTGATGTATAGGTGCCAGGCAAGCCTTGTAACGGATTATGATCATTGTGTTCCTCTGCATTGTGTGTGTGTTGCTTTCCCTTTTGTATTCAAGTGAGTCTTGAGGAGCGCTCTGGAGGATTTGTTACTGATGTGACTAAAGTGTGTTTGTCACGGATCAGACTTAGCTCAGGTTGGAGGCGGGGGCTTGAGGTGATTTTCAAGTTGTCAGTCCACAGCTTGGTGATATGCATTTTTTTCCCCCCTTGTCAACAACTGATTGGAACCAGAATGACTACAAATTAGTTTAGTGACAGAACAAACTGTCACAGATATCTTTGAATCGGTTGAAAATGAATAAGGTTGACAGAAACTCAGGAGCCTAATAAGTCCTCAGAATGGTTGCCGGACCTTCTCCGGACGAGTAGACAATCGGGTATATAAAATATTGGAAATCAATAGTTTGCTATGGGATTTCATTATGTGCCGATGTACTCCATTCATATTATTTTATATTTTGATGAATTATCTGAAGGCCAAGGCTAGCTGAGATACAGATGGATAAGGACTCCTCCATACCCTTAAAAATTAATTATGAGCATTCCTAGGTGATATCGATTGGTTTTTCAGGGGCTACAGTTTTGAGTTTTGAAGTTAGAAAACAATTGCTTAACTTTTTTCTTTTTTTTTTTAAGTCATAGATGACCCTCCTGGCTTCCTTTCTAACTCTGCGCCTTTTGATGTTTGTAGGAGACACGGAGAAGGGCCAACCGAGTCGCCCCACTAAGAGCAAGGATGCTCACGTCTGTGGCCGGTGCTGTGCCGAGTTCTTTGAATTATCAGATCTTCTGCTGCACAAGAAGAACTGCACTAAGAATCAATTAGTTTTGATTGTCAATGAAAATCCAGCCTCTCCACCCGAAACCTTCTCTCCCAGCCCCCCTCCTGATAATCCTGGTGAACAAATGAAAGACACGGCGAACAAAGCAGATCAAGTGGACTGCAGCGACCTTTCAGAACACAAGGGACTGGACGGGGAAGAGTCCATGGAGGTGGAGGCCCCGGGCACCGACAGTGGCGGCCTGTCCAGCGGCACCACCAGTAGTACCACCCCAAGCTGCGAGAGCAGCTCCTCCCCAGGTACCTCAGCAATCACAACCTCTCTACCTCAACTCGGGGACCTGACAACACTGGGCAACTTCTCCGTGATCAACAGCAACGTCATCATTGAGAACCTGCAGAGCACCAAGGTGGCCGTGGCCCAGTTCTCCCAGGAAGCGAGGTGCAGCGGGGCCTCGGGGGGCAAGCTGGCCGTGCCCGCCCTCATGGAGCAGCTGCTGGCGCTGCAGCAGCAGCAGATCCACCAGCTGCAGCTGATCGAGCAGATCCGTCACCAAATCTTGCTGTTGGCTTCCCAGAACGCAGACTTGCCAACGTCTTCTAGTCCTTCTCAAGGTACTTTACGAACATCTGCCAACCCCTTGTCCACGCTGAGTTCCCATTTATCTCAGCAGCTGGCGGCAGCAGCTGGATTAGCACAGAGCCTCGCTAGCCAATCTGCCAGCATCAGTGGTGTGAAACAGCTACCCCCCATCCAGCTACCTCAGAGCAGCTCTGGCAACACCATCCTTCCACCCAACAGTGGCACTTCTCCCAGCATTAACATACTGGCGGCGGCAGTTACCACCCCATCCTCCGAAAAAGTGGCTTCGAGTGCTGGGGCCTCCCATGTCAGCAACCCAGCAGCAGTCTCAGCATCATCCTCACCAGCTTTTGCAATAAGCAGCTTATTAAGTCCTGCATCTAATCCACTTCTACCTCAACCGACCCCTGCTAACGCCGTTTTCCCCAGCCCTTTGCCCAACATCGGAACGACTGCGGAGGATTTAAGCTCCTTGTCTGCCTTGGCCCAGCAAAGAAAAAGCAAGCCACCAAATGTCACCGCCTTCGAAGCGAAAAACACTTCGGACGAGGCGTTCTTCAAACACAAGTGCAGGTTCTGCGCGAAGGTCTTCGGGAGCGACAGTGCCTTGCAGATCCACTTGCGCTCTCACACCGGGGAGAGGCCGTTCAAGTGCAACATCTGTGGGAACCGCTTCTCCACCAAGGGCAACCTGAAAGTCCACTTCCAGCGCCACAAAGAGAAGTATCCTCACATACAGATGAACCCCTATCCCGTGCCAGAGCATTTGGATAACATCCCTACCAGTACCGGCATCCCCTACGGCATGTCCATCCCTCCCGAGAAGCCAGTCACCAGCTGGCTAGACACCAAGCCAGTCCTGCCCACACTGACCACTTCTGTCGGCCTGCCGTTGCCTCCGACCCTGCCGAGCCTCACACCCTTCATCAAGACGGAAGAGCCAGCCCCCATCCCCATCACTCATTCTGCCACCAGCCCCCCGGGCTCGGTCAAGAGTGACTCTGGGGCCCCTGATCCAGCCACAAGAAACCTGGGTGGGCTCCCAGAGGAGGCTGAAGGGTCCACTCTGCCACCTTCCAGTGGCAAAAGCGAAGAGAGTGGCCTGGCCACCAACACAGGCCCGACGGCAAGCAGTAGCACGCTGAGTTCCCCAGCGGCTGACTGCGGCCCAGGAGGTGCCACCACCACCTTCAGCAACCCACTGTTGCCACTCATGTCGGAGCAGTTCAAGGCCAAGTTTCCTTTTGGGGGACTCTTGGACTCAGCCCAGGCATCAGAGACGTCCAAGCTGCAGCAACTGGTAGAAAACATTGACAAGAAGGCTGCTGACCCCAACGAGTGCGTCATCTGTCACAGGGTCCTCAGCTGTCAGAGCGCCCTGAAGATGCACTACAGGACACACACAGGAGAAAGGCCCTTTAAGTGTAAGATCTGTGGCCGGGCTTTCACCACGAAAGGGAACCTGAAGACCCACTACAGTGTCCATCGGGCTATGCCCCCTCTCAGAGTCCAACATTCCTGCCCCATCTGCCAGAAGAAGTTCACCAATGCGGTTGTCTTACAGCAGCACATCCGAATGCACATGGGGGGCCAGATTCCCAACACCCCGGTCCCTGACAGCTACCCTGAGTCCATGGAGTCCGACACAGGCTCCTTCGATGAGAAAAATTTTGATGACCTAGACAACTTCTCCGATGAAAACATGGAAGACTGTCCGGAGGGCAGCATACCAGATACGCCCAAGTCAGCTGATGCCTCCCAAGACAGCTTATCTTCTTCGCCTTTGCCCCTGGAGATGTCCAGCATCGCTGCTTTAGAAAATCAGATGAAGATGATCAATGCTGGCCTGGCGGAGCAGCTTCAGGCCAGCCTGAAGTCAGTGGAGAATGGGTCCGTCGAGGGGGACGTGCTGACCAATGACTCGTCCTCGGTGGGCGGTGACATGGAGAGCCAAAGTGCCGGCAGCCCGGCCATCTCAGAGTCTACCTCTTCCATGCAGGCTCTGTCCCCATCCAACAGCACCCAGGAGTTCCACAAGTCACCCAGCGTCGAGGAAAAGCCACCAAGAGCAGGGCCAAGCGAGTTTGCCAATGGTTTGTCCCCCACCCCAGTGAATGGGGGGGCCTTGGATCTGACATCTAGTCATGCAGAGAAAATCATCAAAGAAGATTCTTTGGGAATCCTCTTCCCTTTCAGAGACCGGGGTAAATTTAAAAACACTGCTTGCGACATTTGTGGCAAAACCTTTGCTTGTCAGAGTGCCTTGGACATTCACTATAGAAGTCATACCAAAGAGAGACCATTTATTTGCACAGTTTGCAATCGTGGCTTTTCCACAAAGGGTAATTTGAAGCAGCACATGTTGACACATCAGATGCGAGATCTACCATCACAGCTCTTCGAGCCCAGCTCCAACCTCGGTCCCAATCAGAACTCTGCGGTGATTCCCGCCAACTCTTTGTCGTCTCTCATCAAGACAGAGGTCAATGGCTTTGTGCATGTTTCTCCTCAGGACAGTAAGGACACCCCCACCAGTCACGTCCCTTCTGGGCCTCTCTCATCCTCTGCCTCATCCCCAGTTCTACTCCCAGCTCTACCCCGGAGAACTCCCAAACAGCACTATTGCAACACATGTGGCAAAACCTTCTCCTCTTCGAGTGCCCTGCAGATTCACGAGAGAACTCACACTGGAGAGAAGCCCTTTGCTTGCACTATTTGTGGAAGAGCGTTCACAACAAAAGGCAATCTGAAGGTATCCCGCTCTCCACCCCTCAGCCCTGTCTCACTGATTATCCGTAGTGCATGCTCTTGTAGTCATCGGCCCAGAGGCTCGGGGAGGGGGGGGGAGAGGGTTCTGGAAAGGGGGCCTGCTGCACGTGTCTGGCTGGGGAGACGTGGGGCTGCCTGCGAGGGTCAGGATCACAGCAGGGACGAGGGCAGCAGCAGTGGGCGGCATGTGACAGTGCCTTGAATAATTTGGTACCTTAGCGAAGCAGCGGCCTCTCTCTGTTGTCTTGCTAAGTGCACCAAATGAATTGCTTTACCTACCAAATAAGACAGCCTGGCGTTGCCATGGGGTATTGATTAAAGACCTCCATGTGGCCTGTGTGCTGCCTGTATCACTTAATAATTACGGTTCTCCTTGGCGCATGCAGCTATTTTTCATAACTATGCAGTCCAGCATGGTTTGTTTTTCTAGAAACAATCATGTCACTGCTCTGCTAATGGGTATTATGATAATTGATTATACAACATTTCCTACTGATATGTGTTGGAAATAAAGCAAATATGCTTACGTTCTAGAGCAACAGTTGAGCGCCCTTCCTGTGTACATTTTTCTGTTGACAGAGTATTTCTCTGGAGATTGCTGCCAGTAATGCGAGATGAATAATTACTTTCTGGCTTTTCTCTCCATATGCCGGGCCTCCAATGGGCAATCAGCAAGGGGTACTTTCTTCCCATCTGAAAAGGACATTTATAGGGTAAAGGGTGTCAGATACAATACTTGCCATTGCAATGAGAGTGGACATAACAATTCTAACCCTGAAAGGAGCTATCTGCGACTGACTGGCTAAATACGGGTAATAAAAAAGAGTAACTAAGGCATCTTGCCCAGGAAGAGGAAAGACGGCCCAGGGCTGCAGAGAGCGAAAGCGTTATTACTCGTGCACAGGAGTGGATGGTTCCCCTTACCTCGTCCACTGTCTGTCACCTAATAAGAATAGACATTTAGACCACTCGCTTTGTCGAATGTTGGGATATGAGCTGAGACAGATTCAACTATTAAGCTTCTCTCCCCCGCCCCTCTTCTTGTTTCTCTCCCCCTGCCCACCCCCTATCTCAGGTACACATGGGCACTCACATGTGGAACAGCACCCCCGCGCGGCGGGGCCGGAGGCTCTCTGTGGATGGCCCCATGACATTTCTAGGAGGCAATCCTGTCAAGTTCCCAGAAATGTTCCAGAAGGATTTGGCGGCGAGGTCAGGAAGCGGAGATCCTTCCAGTTTCTGGAATCAGTATGCAGCAGCACTCTCCAACGGGCTGGCGATGAAGACCAACGAGATCTCTGTCATTCAGAACGGTGGCATCCCTCCAATTCCTGGAAGCCTGGGCAGCGGGAGCAGCTCACCTATTAGCGGGCTGACGGGAAATCTGGAGAAGCTCCAGAACTCGGAGCCCAGTGCTCCTCTGGCCGGCCTGGAGAAGATGGCGAGCAGCGAGAACGGAACCAACTTCCGCTTCACCCGCTTCGTGGAGGACAGCAAAGAGATCGTCACAAGTTAAAGCAGCGAACGCTGGAGACATAGCATTCCCCTTCAGAATGCGACCTTTGGTGGCCTCCTCCTCCCTGCCCTGTCCGTCCCCCTACCCTCTGGTCCCCCGGGTCTATGAACTACAACATTATGAAGACATTCTTTTGTACCTTGTTCAACTTCTAGAGTTCTAAGAAAGCTTATTTATTAGTGATATAACCTTGCTTTGCAACAGAATGCAAGCGTTAACTTTGGTCTTCTGTATTTTGGACTAAATACTAATTGACTAGAGTGCTATAAACTTGCTGTAACATTTATGGCAATTGCAAGTTGCCCTGCTAGGCGGTCTTAATCTGGCATTAACTTATTTTCTATATCCAGTTTAATATGAACCTGGTGTTGATGCAATGCCTCAGTGATGCATTAGGTCCCTAATAAAGTCTGTATATAAATGTACACTTTGATCCTGCTGGAAAATTTTATCAGCAAACACATTGTCTAATCTTTCAAAACAGATTTAAGGAAAGGACTGAAAGTACAGACTGAGCAGTGTGGTTCTTTGAAAGGTTTGGGGTTTTTGTTTTGTTTTGTTTCATTTTTATTCTAAAATTCAACCTGCTTTTTTGTTTTGTAGATTTAACCATTTCCGTTTGGAACTGCTATTTGTATTGTGCTTTTTACTTGAGTCGTCCTCAATGTTAATAAGTTTCTGTACAGTAATAAGCACGCAGAATTCTTTAGAGAAAAAAAAAATCAAGTGTTGTTTTGGTAGTTGAAACTGAGACGTAACATTTTGCCTTGTAGGTATATTCACAATAGAAAATGTGTGCTGGAATTTCACAATGCTGCTAAGTATAGCATCTTGAACAACCTTCAGTGGAGAAAATGTAGATGCTCTTGTATATACAATAAGAAATATCACTTTCATTAAAATGTACATATGTTCCTTACAAGAGCAAATGCTTCTTCTTGATCAAGAAAGCAGGTATAGTGTTTGTTTATTTTGTATTAGGTATGGAAGAAGAAAATTTGGACTGTTACATGCACTTTCTTGGAAAGTTGAAAGGGGGGAGGGGTCCAGTTTCTTTAACATTTAATACTTACTAACAACAGAAATACTGTAATTTTACTCAAGTAATCAAATACATTTTTTTTTGCAACAGATAAAACAACATATTGTGTCTGTGTTTTTAGAGTGGATTTCTATTTAGCCAGGACCCTAAATGTATTTTAACATTTCCCCAGGTGCCAGTAAATTCTGTATGTGAGCGAATATCTCTCCAAATAAGAAATTGTAAAGGCATAACAGTCACGGGTTTGTGTGGGCCTGTGTTTTCTTTTATTTCAAAATTTAGAGACCCTAGATATTTCCCCAATGTCCATTACTTGGGTAAGAATATATTTTACAGTCTCTTTCCTCATCTCAACACCTACTCTCCCAAGGGGGAAAAAAAAATGAAATAAAATATTGTCATTGGAGATCTCATCCTGACAGGTAAGTTTCCTGAAGCAGGGTATTTGGATTTGAATTTAAGCTTTATTCTGCTTTCATTTGACTTGATTCAGCGACTTCCCCCACCCACCTCTTCTGGCGGCTGAGAGCAGCAATGCTGGAGAATTCCCGCTGCAGCAGGGTTATATAATCTGATTCTGAAACTGGGCCTCAACCCAGTAAGGTCAACATGTTCTCTATTTAATTAGACTTTTAGGCATTTAAAAGTACATGCATATTTAAAAGAAAAATTGTATTATAAAGGACATGTAAAATCCATTTGAATTTTATTCATCAAAATTCAATTTGATTCTTCCTCTCCCTTTTGTTGGGGGGGGGCAGTATGTTTTCCTACTGCACGCAATTTGGGGTGAGCCATCCTGCAGGGTAGAAGTGATTTTTCCCCCCCAGGGAGGTGGTGAACTCGGTAACTGGTGACTGCCCCCAGGTACTGGTGAAAGCGTGGGCCTCCCTCCAGCAAGTTTCCATCAGGGCATGGGCCACTCCAGGGCAATTCCCAGGACCTCCTCCTCAGATTTAAGTGCTGCTAGGTCAAGAGCCCCAGATAGAGCACTGGCTCAGCCCTGAAGCCCAGGCCTGGTGTTCAGAAGGTGGGCTGACTCCAAGTCCAGACCATGCGCGGGTGGGGTGGGGTGGGTGCCCCAAAAGCAGTATGCAGGGATGAGGGGCAGCGCGGTGCAGTGACGCAGAGAAGTCCCCGACTCTCAGCACCTAGTGAGATATCTTCAGTCGCCTCTCTGATCCGATTCCCGCAGCTCCATGAATGTCCTTTTTTTCCTAGGAGTGAGGTGTAAGAGAAAAGGCCGTCTTTACGGCCAGAAGCTCTGGCTCCGCGCGGGCCAGATGCGGTGGTTTTCGTCAAGTTGTTCTAAGACATCCGCCACTTTCCACCGCTGGGCGTGGTGAGGAGGGGTGCCCGGGGCAGCGCGCTTTAGGGCTCCGAGCGCTCCTGGGGACATCGGGGTGGGCCGCGGACCGGGGGCCGCCAGCCGGAGCCCTGCGCCTCTCCGCCCTCTCCAAAGGGCCCCAGCGGACGCGCGCCACGGCCCCCTGCGCACGCCGGGCAGCTGGAGCCGGCTCTCCCGCCAACGCCATCGCTGCAGCCGGTCCCCACCCCCGCGCCCCAGGTCCCCGTACGCCGAGCAGGGCGGGCTGGGCGCGGGGTCAGGCCCTGCGCCACCAGGGTTGCAAGTCCATTTTCGAGAGGCGAGGCGGGCTGTGGGGGCCGGGGGCCGGTGGTTTTGTTTTTGTTTTTGTTTTTGTTTCCCTTTAGTACCAACCTCTTCTAGCGTTTTCTGAAAGTGAGTTAAAGCAAGCAAAAGTAGCTTTTCCTTTAGATTTTCAGAGGCAACCGAAGCCCTTAGGAAAAGGTCCGTAGACTCCGTTCCTCCCACCTCCCCCGCCCTTCCGCCCTCCCCCCTGCCCCCTGCCCTGTTGTTCCTGCCTATCCATTTATGGATTGACTATCTTTTCTAATCTATTGATCATTACCTGCCCATTCCCCTTTCCAGCAATTTCCAAAACAAAACAAAAAAATGCGCCCTCAGCCCTGCTTCTCCTCCGTGTGATAAACACATTTAGCTTTGTAGCTTAGCTCAACAGAAGAGAAATGGATTTATATTTATAAAGCCTCACGGTTGGTTAAGGCAGAGGATACGAATGCAGGCCCCCTCCCAACACCACCTCACTGGTTCCCCTTTCTTTTCTCCTAAAACTTGAATGCATCCGGGTGGTTTTGGAATCACCAAAACCAAATTCGCTGAAGAAGCTTGTTGCAGAGTAGAATGACAAATTCTTCGAACTAAAAATATTCACTTTGGTAACATTGTTCCCAGTTGTTCTTTTTTTTTTTTTTACATGAACAGTTGTAAAAGAAAAAAAAAATACAGGAAAGTACAGCAGTGCCTATCACCCCAAATTTACAAACTTTTTTTCCTGGGTAGTTTTTAACTGCTTCATTCTTCCTGGTTCACTGGCAGTCTATGATTCTCTTTCTGTATCTTTACTTCCTTTATCCCTGTGTCTTTTTTTCTTTT
>PVLC010002273.1:34490-118424 GCA_004027655.1 Graphiurus murinus | reverse complement strand
CCGCGGAGACGGGCTTCTTTGCTCTCCCTGGTCGGCCTTCTGGGTTCTGCTCAGCTGTATTCCAGTTTTCGCAGCGTTTTTCACCTTTTTGTTGCTTTTTTTTCTTCTTTCAAAAAGCTGGATCCACGACTGATTTGAATCGAGCTCACAGCGGCTCTTGAGACGTGTCTCACTCCGTCGCCATCTTCCCGGAAGTCCCAAGAATTTTTTTGTTAAGACCATAAATTCAGCCAGGCATGGTGGTGCACGCTTGTAATTCCAGTGCTTGAGAGGCTGAGACAGGAGGATTGCAGGTTTGAGGACAGCTTCAGCAAGTAGTGAGACTTTCATCAACCAAGTGAGACCCTGTTTCAAAAACAAATATAAAGTAGGGCTGGGGTTGTAGCTTGGAGGTAGAATGCTCCTGGACTCAATCCCCATCCCCAGTGCTACACACACACACACACACACACACACACACACACACACGACTATAAATTCACAAGAAACAAGAGTAAAAATAGACAAATGGAATTTTATTAAACCAAAAAAGCTTCTGAACAAAGTAAATAGTTAACAAGCAAAGTAAATAGTTAACAAGGAGACAACCTACAGAATGGGAAAAATGTTTACAAACTATACGTCTGTCAAGGGGTTAATATCCAAAGCCGAGAAGGAACTCAACTCAGTAAGAAAACAAATAGCTTAATTTTAAAATGGGCAAATGATCCAAATAGACATTTCTTAAAAGAATACATGTAAGCTGGCTTGGGAGGCTGAAACAGGAGGATTGCAGGTTAAAAGCCAACCTCAACAACTTACTGAGGCTCTCAGCAACTTAGTGAGACCCTGTTTCCAAATAAAATCTAAAATATGTCTGGGTGTATAGCCTGGTGGTAGAAGGCCCTTGGGTTCCACCCCCAGTAAAACACAAAACACACACACGCACACACACACACACACACAAACGCAAACACACACACACATACATGAATCCATACAAATCACCAAAAGGTATATGAAAAATGCTCAGTGTCAGTAATCATGGAAATGCATACCAAAACCTCAACAGGATATCACCTTACCCCCAGTAAGAATGGCCATTATTCAAAAAGATTAAAGATAAGTTCTGGGGAGAGTGTGGAGAAAAGGGACTCTTGCACACTGTTGAGGAAATGTAAATTAATATAGCCATTGTAGAATAGAATGGAGGATCCTCAGAAAATGAAAAATTGAATTACCATATGACCCAGCAATCCTACTGTGAGGTAAATATTCAAAGGAAATAAAATAAGTGTGTTGAAGAGACCTCTTCATCCCCATGTCCACTGAAGTATTATTCACAGTAACCAAGAAATGGAAGCAACTTACATGTCCATCAACTGATGAATGGGTAAAGAAAGTGTGGTACATACACAAAATGGAATACAGTTCAGCCACAAAAAGAACAAAACCCAGTCATTTGCAACAACAGAAATGGAACATTGTGTTAAGTGAAATAAGCAGGGTACAGAAAATACAAGTACCACATGATTTCACTCCTGTGTGGAATCTAAAACAGGTGATCTCATAGTTGAGAGTAGAACTGTAATTACCACAAGTTAGGGAGAAAGGGTGGACTGTGAAAATTTGATTAATGGGTACTAAGTTACTTGTTTATTAATGGGTACTAATACCCTGTTATAGGGTCAGTTTGCTGAGAGTCTCACTACATTGCTGTGGTTGTCCTCCAACCTGCGATCTTCCTGTCTCAGTCTCTCAAGTAATGGAATTATAGGCATATACCACCACACCCAGCTGAGATCCTATTTCAAAATAAAAAATATAAAATGGGCCTGGGGGTATAGCTCAGAGGTATTAGCCTCCGTTTCCATTAACACACACACACACACACACACACACACACACACACACACAGAATTTTAAAAGTTCTTACCATAAAGACATGATAAATGTTGGAGGAGAGAAATATTTAACCTGATTGAAACATTTCACAATGTATACAGGAATCAAAATCAAACATACCAACCCACTAATATGTACAATTTTATGTTTGTATGTATCAGTTAAATTCAAAACATGAAAAATAATGAACTGATAAAAAAGAGAATGTTTTATTCACTGCTGTATCTTCAGGGCTTAGAATAGCACACTCATCTACTCATGCATCCAGTCACCTAAAATAGTGACAGCCAGTGTCAGATATTGCACCTTGATCAATATTTGCAAAACTAAAAAGAAATTAGGGATCAAGCTGTGAAAAGACGTGAAAGGAACTTCAATGCATATTACTAAGTGAAAGAAGTCGATCTGAAAAGGCTACATACTGTATATTTCCAACTCTATCACATTTCTTTTCTATTCAGTACTGGGGATTGAACCCAGGGACATTCTACCTCTGAGTTACACTCCAGTCCTTTATATTTTATTTTGAATCAGGGTCTCACTAAGATGCTGAGAGTCTCCTTAAGTTGCTGAGGCTATCCTCAAACCTGTGACCCCCCCCCCCCCGTCTCAGCCTACCAAGTACTGGCATTACAAGCTGTGTACCACCATGTCTGGCTCAACTCTATGACATTCTGAAAAAGGAGAAACTATGGAGATAGTAAAAATATCACTGATTGCCAGAGGCTGGGAGAAAGGATGGATGAATATATGGAGCACAGTGGATTTTTAGAGCAGTGAAAGTATTCTGTATGATGCTGTATGGTAGATACAATTTATTATACATTTGTCCACATCCATAGAATGTACCATACCAACAGAGAACCCTAATGGAAACTATGGTATTTGAAATGGTATGTCAATGTAGATTCATTGATTGTAACCACTTTGGGAGTTGTGGATTCAAGTCTCAGCTAGGTGTTTCTCAGGGTGTGTGTGTGTGTGTGTGTGTGTGTGCGTGTGTGTGTGTGTGTGTGTGTATGTGGTACTGGGGATTAAACCTAGGGACATTCTATCTCTGAGCTATACCCCCAGCCATTTAAATTTTTTTGTTTTGTTTTGTTTTGAAACAGGGTCTTGCTATGTTGCTAAGAATCTCGCTACTTGCTGAGGCTGTCTTCTGACCTGTGATTTTCCTGTATCAGTCTCCCAAATACTGTGATTACAGGTGTGTGCCACCATGTCAGGCTTTTTAAAAAAATACTGGGCATTGAATCCAGGGGCACTATACCTACTACACCACTCCGCCTCCCAAGTGTTTATTACTGTTATTAGTATTATTTTGCAAATGGACACATTGAAGCTCAGACATATCAACCACTTGCCAAGGTTCCAGTTTGAATGAGAAAGAGAACAGATGCCAGAACTTTTGGACCCCATTCTTCCTTGGTGCTCGACTTGTCTCCACATTCCCTCTTCACAACATCCAGAAGGTCAAGTTTATTTTCCCATAAATGGGGAACCTTTTATTCCAAGTGCAACATTCCAATACTTGAGTCCTTCAGGAGCCCAAACTGTCTTCTCTTCACTTTAAACCTGACTTAACCGTTGTGGTTAGATGTCGACTGTCCCCTGAAGAGCTCATGTATTCATGTTCAGAGTTGATATAATTAAGCCATGAGGGTTGTGATCTCATCAGTGGATAAATCCATTGTGCTGGGTTTCCTAGGCGGGAACCTAGGCAGGTGGGGTGTGGGTGGAGAAGGTGGGTCCCCGGGGGTGTGGCCTTGGGGATTGTGCTCTTGTCTTTGAATCCCTTGCTTGCTCTCTCTTGCTTCTGGCCTCCATGATGTGAGAGCAGAGCCTTGCTCTCTCTCTCCCTCTCCCTGCTCCCTGCCACCATGCTCTGAGCTCCACAGACTGGGCCTCACATGGACTGAATCTCTACATCTTCAAAAAACTCTAAACAAATAAATCTTTCTTCCTCTAAGGTGTGTGGTTAGTTGTCTGGGATATAGCAGTGACAATGTTGACTGAGATGATCATCAAAATGAGAAACATTTACTCACTAATGCCAAGTTGTCAGTGAATAAAGGGGGGCCCCAATCTGCTGTGGGGTCTCTGCAATTTTTTTGTGTGTGTGTGTGGTACTGGAGATTGAACCCAGAGGCATTCTACCTCCAAGATACACCCCATACCTATTTTATTTTTATTTTGAAACAGGGTCTTGCTAGGTTAATGAGAGTCTCATGTCTTGCCATGGCTGTCCTCGAACCTGCAATCCTCCTGTCTCGGCCTCCCAAGTACTGGGATGACAGGCATGTCTGGTTTCCAAAGGTCAATTTTAAGCTCCTTACTACTATAGGCAGCTGGGATTCATTCTTCCCGACTCTGGGAGCAGTCATAAAATGTGCCTCACCATTCTCTCCACCAGGGGACGCGAAGCTGGGATATTTATCCATCAAATCTCTCTTCATTATTATTTGCAGGCTTCCTCCAGGGCTACTAGCTCCTTAGTTTTTACAGTTTGGCCCCTGCCTGCACCAAGTATTCACCAGCAGGTATCTATAAAGCCCTCCACGTGAGTCCACAGGTGTTCAGAGTAAGCAGCCTTTGGTGTAGAGGGAAATACAAAGGAGGCATGGCCAGGGCCCTGCAGCACCTAGTCAAAGAAGTGTGTTGGGTTTCTAGTAAATACACGAAGAGAGGATTAGTTCTTCCTCGCATGAGCAATCAATAAGGACTCCAGGGAGATGAACTTCCCAGGTAGGAACCAAGGGACAGAGCTGGGGAATCCAGTGAATTTCCCTGGGAAAGAGGGCAGAGGGTGACACAAATCACCTGCAAGCCAATGAGAGTCTGCTAGGTGGGGATGAGGAGGTGCTGTCCACTGAGCTCCTCACTGGACTCCATCTTGAGATGCAGAGAGTCCCAGCAGGGCTTTGAGAAGGGTGATGACCTGGCCAGATTTGCTTTTTAGAAAAATCAGTGTGAGCTCAGCATGGTGGCACATGCCTGTAATCCCAGTACTTGGGAGGCTGAAACAGGAGGATCGCAAGTTGCTGGGGCCAGCTTCAGCAATCTAGCAAGACTCTGTCTCAAAATAAAAAGTAAAATAGGGCTGGGGGGTATAGCTCAGAGGTAGAATGTCCTCTGGGTTCAATCTCCCAGTACTGCAAAATTTAGAAAGAGAGAGAGGAAGGCCGAGAAGGCGTGCTCTGGAGGCGAGTTAACTGCCGCTCTGCGGAGGCACAGATGGAAAGGAGACAGAGGAGCAGAGAGTTTATTATTCTCTGAAAGCTTAATTAGGTTATTGGTGAGGACAGAATATTAAAAAAGTCCTATCAGCTAAAGACCTGTGGGATTTAATTCCCTCATTCCTGCTCTTTAGTCTTAGAATAAATGAACCCTTTTCCTAGTTACAAAAATGATGTTGAAAATGATTGATTGTCCTAATGAGGAAAGAGAACAGCTGCCTGAATAGCAGATGTAACTTTTATAATAATTTCCTCTTCATCGCTTTTCTCCCTAATGACCCTGGCACTGATGATAGTGTTTAAGAAGGAGGGTGTGTGATGGGCAGAGGCCTGGAATGATCAGGAAGCTTGGGCAAAGAGGGAAATGGTTCGCTTGAATTCCTCATGATTGCCCGCATTTAAAAAAAAATTTGGAAAAAGGGTCTGGCTAAGTTGTTGAGGGGCTCACTAAGTTTTGGAGGCTGTTCTTGAGCCTGTGATGCTCCTGTCTCAGCTTCCCAAGTCCTGGGATTACAGGCATGCAGCACCATGCCTGGACTGATTGCCTGCATTTTATTTTATTTTTTGGTACCAGGGATTGAACCCAAGGGTACTGTACCTCTGAGCTACACAGCCAGCCCTATTTTATTGATTTTTAAACAGGGTCTCACTAAGCTACTGCAGGTCTCACTAAATTTCTGAGGTTGGTCTCGAGCTTGCAACCCCCCTGTCTTACTCCCAAATACTGGGATTACAGGCATGCATCACCATGCCCGGATTGATTGCCTGCATTTTAAACAAGCCCAACGTTATGGCTGTTCACTGGGCTGGATGCGATGACAGAAGCAGAGTGTATGATGACCCAGGGTCCCAGGATTGAGGGAACCTTGCAGAAAAAAAACACCCATAGCTACCATATGTACTTAAATCCACTTTAGCTTCACCAAGCCCTAGAGTCATGCAGAGAGAACATTCCTACTAGGAGACATTTGGCAGCCAGTCTGCAAAGAAACTAAAAAATGATAGCATACACAGCTGCACACGGTGGTTAGGAGCATAGGCCCTGCCAACCAACTCTGTATTGAAATCCTGATGCCACCACTTATTGGCTGTATGACTGTGGACAAGTTTCCTAATCTCTCTGTGCCTCATTTCTAACTTTGTGATTTTTTTCTTTTTGTGGTAGTTGGGATTGAACTCAGGGACATTCTACTTGGAACTACTTTCCTGGCCATTTTAATTTTATTATTATTATTATTATTATTATTATTATTATTATTATTATTATAGAGATAGAATCCAGGGGAATTCTACGTCCAAGCTGTACTCTCAGCCCTATTTTATTTTTTATTTGTAAACAGAATCTCACTAATTGCTGAGGATCTCACTAAGTTGCGGAGGCTGTCCTTTAATCTGCAATTCTCCTGTCTCAGCCTCCCAAGTACTGGGATTACAGGCATGCACCAACATGTATGGCCATTTTTTATTTTGCTAAGTTGCTAAGGTTCTTGCTAAGTTGCTGAGGCTGGCCTTGAACCTACAGTTCTCCTGTCTTAACCTCCCAAATACTAGAATTTTGGGCATGGCCTACCAGGCCCGATGACTATTTTGAAAATTAGTTGTTGTTTTTTTTTTCTCCTTTGTACTGGGGATTGAACCCAGGGGCATTCTACTTCCAAACTCCACTCACAGCTCTTTTTATTTTTCTTTTTGAAACAGGGTCTGGAACCTTTAAACCTCCTTTCTTATTCTCCCAGGTACTGAGATTACAGGTGTGTACCACCACATCTAGCCTTGAAGACCAGTTTTGTGTGAATCATCCTGGTGTCCCTCATTGCAGCTCAGAAATCCTGCTTTTGTGATAATTCCCTGGCTGAACCTCCAGACCCATACCACCACACCATTCCTGAAATTGTACCCCTAAGCCACTGTGGGTTCAGCCTCTTGGCAAAGCCATTGTAGGTCCCAAAATTTTGCATGGGATCTGCTTGATAATACTCCTGGTTACACATCAGGGTAGCTGCCCCAATTTTTGGTTTGGTAGCTATGATTATCCTAAATATTCCAGAATCCAATTTCTGCTAGTTGTCAAAGCATTTGTCTTCATTTCTTTTAGCCTTATAATATTTCTCTGCATTTTGCAAGTGGGGAAAAATCAGATTTGCTTGTATGTGCTAGAAAACCTATCTTAAAGTGGCTTCGACAATATGAGAAGTTTATTGCCCCAAGTAATGGAAAAGCCCAGCAGAAGGACAGTTATTTGCTATGGTTCTATCAAGATTTTGACTTATTTCCCCTTGAGACTTTTTTTCTCAGGCAGTAGAGGGTGCTGGTGCACACTGAAGGCTCAGATCCATACCCCAAAATAACTGAGGAACATAGGAAACATCTTTCCTGGTAGCTCTATTTAAAAAAAAATCATTTATTTATTTGGTGCTGGGGATTGAACCCTAGAGTGTTCTATCTCAAAGCTATACCCCCTGAGACGAAACATTACACAGCTTCCTACTGCCCCCTGGCAGGCAGAATATAAGCTCCAGCTTTTTCTTTTTTCCTTCTCTTCTCTTCTCTTCTCTTCTCTTCTCTTCTCTTCTCTTCTCTTCTCTTCTCTTCTCATCTCAATTCTCTTCCCTTCCCTTCTCTCCCCTCCCTTTCCCTCTCCTTCCCTTCCTTTCCCCTCCCCTCTCCCCCCTCCCTCTTACTGGGGATTGACCCTAGGGTTATTCTACCTTGAAGATACACCCCCAGTCATTTTTAATTATTATTATTTTTTGGTGCTGGGGCTTAAATCCAGGAACATTCTACCCCTGAGCTATACTCCCAGTCTTTTTATTTTTTATTTTGAAACAATATCTCAATAAGTTGCTGAGACTGACCTTCAACCTACAATCCTTCTGTCTCAGCCTTCTAAGTACTAGGATTACAGGCATGTAACACCACACCTGGCCTGTAGCAGACTTTTTAAATGTGGACAAAAGTTGGATCAGATGACAGCCGATGTTTACACAAGGAACTATAATATAAGCCAGGTTTCTTTCATCTAAAACATTGTGTTGTTCCAATTTGCTGGACATGAAATTGTGCGATATGAGAGAGGAACCAAAGAAGAACCAATTGAGGTTAGGCTGGGGTTCAGAGCTATGTCTTTGCTGGGTACCCATGATATAAGTAGCAAACACTCTGCTTCCTGTTTTGTCCAAACTTAAGATTACTCAGAAATGGTTTTAGAAGCCTTTTTTTTACTTCATTTACATATTTCATAGACTACGCTATGCTAATGTGCACTAGAAGAAGGTAGCAAATTGAGCCACTATAGTATTGTTGATATTTCTGCAAATTGATGAAGATGAAGCCTTTCAACTTTGACCTCCCCCCATGTGTATGTGTGTTGCTGGGGATCAAACTCAGGACCTTGCACAACTAGACAAGCACTCTACCATTGAGCTACCCCCCAGCACTAACTTTGACCTTAAGCCTCAGTCAAGAAAGTGTCTCCAGCCGGGTATGGTGGTGGCACATGCCTATAATCCCAGTACTTAGGAGGCTGAGACAGGAGGATCACAGGTTTGAGGACAACCTCAGCCATGTATCAAGACTCTCAGCAACTTAGTGAGACCCTGTGTCAATATAAAAAATAAAAAGGGCTAGGGATATAGCTCAGAGATGAAATGTTCCTGGATTCAGTCCCCAGTAAAACACACACACACACACACACACGTACGTATGTATCTGAGTTCCCATACCCTTGTCAAACCAGAGCAGGGAGCCATAGTCAATAACCCATTTCCTGTCCGAGTAAAGCCATTCAGGGCAAAGCAATTAGTCCTAATGACATGAATGCAAAGGGAGGCACAATTATTGGGTACTAGTGATACAAGAAAGAAAGATTTTGCTTCATTTGTAACAACTGCACCCAGAACAATTTTTTATCCCCTAAGGAGGGATTTAGGACAAGCTCCATCTTTCTTCAGAACATACACAAAATGAATGGACTCTTCATTCTGCCCTTCTCTAAACATAGCAGCTTGAATATATTCTGACACATTCTACGTGTAACAAAGATGGGAGAGCACGAATCTCTTCTGCATTATGGGCTGACCAAGACATCCTCTGTGAAAAGGTTGCAAAGAAGGTTTCTAGCTGACAGGTCTGGGCAAGGGTTGGTTTTTGCTATATATGTTACTGAATGTGGCAACTGTCTATTTCTAGATAGATTTCCAAAATATTCTAGAAACAAAAGAGAAAGATGTCCGTTTTCATGGCACTGGTTAGGTTGATTTTTTTTTTTTTTGGAAAGGACCAAAAAGTGATTTTTCTGAATTTGGAGGCTTAGTCTGAGAAGTTAAGTGAATTAAAGCTCTAAGTTTTTAATGTATTATGAAATAGCATGAGAAAAGAAGCAGATATCACTGCTAATGTGCCTATATACACTCCAATTTTTCAAGAAGAAGATTTAGTGTTCTGCTACCATTTAGTATACTATAAGTGTGTGTGTGTGTGTGTGTGTGTGTGTGTGTGTGTGTGGTGTATGTTACTGGGGATTTCTGGGGGCATTCTACCCCTGACCTACAATGCCAGCTCTATCTTTTTATTTTTTATTTTGAAACAGGGTCTCACTAGGTTGATGCAAGTTGCATTTAGTAATAAATTCTATGTGATTTAAAATATATTCTTTCTACTGGGGATTGAACCTGGGTACATTCTATATACAAGGTACACCCCTGGTCAGTTTTATTTCTTGTGTCGAAACAGCGTCTCACTAGGTTGCTGAGAGTCTTTCTACATTGCTTGAGGCTGACCTTGATTTTGTGATCCTCCTGTCTCAGCCTCCCAAATACTGGGATTACAGGAGTGTCACCAGCATGCCCAGCTATTCTAAGTATTTTTTTATTATTCGTGCATTGTAAGCATACATATTAGTTAGGTACAAATTCATAACAACATATGTTTATCATTTGACCCCTTCCCCAAATTCCCACCCTGCTCCCTCGCCCTCCCTCCCTCTCAAGTTCAGTTTAGTGAGTAACCTTGATGTACATTAGGGTGTCCCCCACCCCGTCCATCCCTTTCAGTTAAATCAACTTCTTTGTTTATCGAGGGTCTCTCCTTTTCCATCTGGAGACCCTCTTATGCCCCATCTTCTCCCTAGCATCCACATATTAGGGAGAACATATGCTTCTTTACTCTTTGTGACTGGCTAATCTCACTTAACATAATGTTTTCCAGTTGTATCCATTACCCTGCAAAGAACATGATTTTGTTCTTCTTTATGGCTGAGTAAAATTCCATTGTGTACATATCCCATAGTTTTGTAATCCATTCATCTGTCAATGGACATCTTGCCTGCTTCCATAGTTTGACAATTGTGAATTGTGCAGCTATAAACATAGATACACATGTGTCAGTCTGATAGTTTGGTTTCCGTTCTTTTGGGTAGATACCCAGAAGTGGTATTGCTGGATCATATGGTAGGTTCATTCCCATTCGTCGGAGGATCCTCCATACTGTTTTCCAAAGTGGTTGCACTAGTTTGCAGTCCCACCAACAGTGTATTAGAGTTCCCACTTCTCCACATCCTCGCCAGCAGTTGTTGTTGTTCGTGTTTTTGATGATTGCCATTCTGATTGGAGTTAGGTGAAATATCAAGGTAGTTTTGATTCGCATCTCTCTGATTGCTAATGATGTGGAACATTTCCTCATGAACCTCAACAGAGAGCCTACAGAGTGGGAGAAGATTTTTGCCAGTTACTCTACAGATAGAGGTCTAATATCTAGGATATACAAAGAACTCAAGAAAATCACAGCCAAGAAAACAAATAACCCAATAAAAAATGGGCAAAGGATCTAAATAGACACTTCACAAAAGAAGAAATACAAATGGCCAATAAATGTATGAGGAAATATTCTAAGTAATTTTAGTGCATTGTTTAGTCCCTACTTTTTCAAAAATAAATACCCTAATTCTTACTGTGAAATATTTTAAATTTTTTTTTGGTACTGGAAATTGAACTCAGAGGCATTCTACCACCAAGCTACACCCTCAGCCTGATTTTATTTCTTATTTGGAAACAGGGTTTCACAAGGTTACTGAGAGCCGAGGCTGATATTGAATCTGTGATTCTCCTGTCTCAGCCTCCCAAGTACTGGGATTATAAGCATGCACCACCACCCACTCCCAGCTTATTTTAATTTTAAAATTTAGGTTTTCAGCCAGGTGTGATGGTGCATTCCTCTAATCCCAGTACTTGGGAGGCTGTGATATGAAGATCACGGGTTTGAGGCTAGCCTCAGCAACTTAGTGAGACCCTCAGCAACTTAGACCCAAAATTAAAAAAAAAAAAAAACAAAAAGGGCTGGGTTTGTAACTCAGAGATAGTATGACCTTGGGTTCAATCCTCAGTACCAAAAAAAAAAAGATTTAGACATCTATATTTCATTAAATAATAAGAAATTTAAGTTGCTTCAATTTGTTAGGAAATTGTCCCAACATGCCGAAAAGTACAATGAGCCACATAAATGCATCATCCAAGTCTTACTATTTATCAGCAAGAGAACTTATCTATAAAACTCATCTAGTTTATGGGGAGACACCACTGCATTATCAGTACCTCGAGGGTTAGCAGTTTCAGTTTATAGGGAGACACCACTGCATTATCAATACCTCAGGGGTTAGCAGTACTATTCTGCTTGGAATACCCATTTTCTTTGGATTCTGATGCCCTCTTCTGCTGAGCCCCCTGGGAACAGTCATTGCCATCATCCCTTCCATCACCCAAGTTTGTAGAGGTTGATACACTGGGGCTGGCAGGGTCTTGATTTTGGTCAACAGTTTGGTGCTGAAACACAAAGCTTTATCTATAAACCCAGTCCCATAGTGAGAATGCATGCACGTCCAACATTTGCCAGGCCACCCAGGTTGGTAAGGAAGCAGCCATCTCTAAGATGGTGGGCAGGTGGCTGACACTGTACAAATACTGTGTGCTACCATGCTGTCTAAAAGAAAATATAGGCGTGTGTGTACTCTGCCACAACTCACTATTCCTTGGGGGACTTGGTAGCTCTGTCTAATGAAATGAACAATAATTGCTGGCACAAAATGAGTGCATGATAAAACGTTCCATGAATAAAAGAGTAAATAAGTTTCTTGGGGATGACAGCTTCTGGTTTGTTTTTAATGTTTTGTTTCCTTTCTCTTACCCTAGTGGCTCTCCAATCTGGCTATGTATTTGAATTAACCTAGGGATCTTTTCTTAAAAAATACTTGTGCTGAGCCGGGCGTGGTGGCGCACGCTTGTAATCCCAGCATTCGGGAGGCTGAGACCGGAGGATCCGGGTTCGCGGCCAGCCTCAGCTACCTAGTGAGGCACTCCGCAACTTAGTGAGACTCGGTTTCAAAATAAAGAATAAAAAATAGGGCTGGGGGTGTAGCTCGGAGGTAGAATATCCCTGAGTTCAATCCCCAGTACCGCCAAAAAAAAAAAACAAACAAACAAACTTGTGCTGAACCGAGCATGGTGGCACATGCCTATAATCTCTGTACTTGGGAGTCTGAGGTAGGAGGTTTGCAGGTTTGTGTCCAGCCTCAGCAACTTAGTGAAGCCCTCAGCAACATAGTGAAACCCTGTTTCAAAATAAAAAATAAAATAGGGCTGGGGGTGTAGCTCGGAAGTAGAATGTCCATGGAATCAATCCCTAGTACCACAAAAAACAAAAACAAAATCAGCTCTGCTGGGTCCCACCCAGGGCAAATTCAACCAGAATCTCTGGGGATGGGAGAGGGGAGTTCAAACTAGGCATGTTGGTGCATGACTCTAATCCTAGTACTTGGAAGGCAGAGAAAGGAGTATTGAAGGTTTGAGGCCAGCATCAGCAATTTAGCGAGGCTGTTAGTAACTTAGTGAGACCCAGTTTCAAAAAATAAAATGAAATAAAATAGGACTGGGGGTGTAGCTTGAAGGTAGAAGACCTCTTGGTTCAATCCCCCATATCCCCCCAAAAAGATAAAATAAAAAGTATCTGGTAGGATTCTAATATGCACCAGCAGTAAGAGCTCCTCAAGGTTGGGGTTTCTCAACTGTAGTGTACACACCAATCTTCTAGATAGTATCTCTCAAAAATGCAAACTCCACATCAGTGAATGTGATGTAGAACCAAGACCACTTCTAACACGCTCTTCAGTGCTGCTGCTGCTGTTGGGCCACGGACCCACTTTGAGTGGCCAGGACCTATTAGGTTTCTCGTCAAGTACACAGCAGGCACCTGGCAGATGCTGCTTCTCTTCCGACGACATCTAAGCACATATGCAAATTACCATTTTCCAGGAAGCATCTTCATTGGGCATGCAAATGGTTTAGGGTGCAGTTTTCGAATGCTATAAAATGGAATGTTAAAAATAAGCAAATTTGGTTTCAGACAGATGGTGCTTGAGCTATCACGGAAATCAAGTCATTCACCAGGAAAACATAAGCTCAGCTACAAATATTTTTGGCAAATAGTTTTCATCAGCTTCCTCTAGAGGGACAGGAGTGACAAGACATGGCAAGAATAAAGTGGGGGTTTCAGAGAGGTTGGTGGAGATTAGAAAGTGTCATTAATTTACATACTTCAAGAAAAGACAGTAGGTAAGACAGTGTTTCCTAAGGAGGCATTTAGGGTAAAATAAACTCTCATGGATTTTGAAGACTGAATGGATGAAAAGGAAAGTGGAGTCCCATTACCATATAGCTATCTGGTTGTGTAAATTTAGCCTCATGACATTATTATTATTATTATTATTATTATTATTGTCATGACATCATCATCATTATTATTATTATTATCATTATTGTGTATGTATGTGTAATGGTGGATTGAACCCAGGGACATTCTACCTCCAAGCTACACCAATCTCCCTTTTTTTTGTAGTACTGAGGATTAAACCTAGGGGCATTCTGCCTACCAGCTACACCTCCAGCTTTATTTTATGTTTTATTTGGAAACCAGGTCTCATGAAGTTGTGTAGGGTCTACCTAAGTTGCTGAGGCTGGGAACCTGCAATCCTCCTGTCTCAGCCTCCCAAGTACTGGAATGACAGATGTGTGCCATGATGCCTGGCTCCCAGCCCTTTTTAGTTTTGGTTTTGAAACAGGGTCTTGGGTCTCGCTAGGTTTCTGAGAGTCTTGTGAAGTTGCTGAGGTTGTTCTCAAACCTGCGGCCCTCCTGTCTCAGTACTGGGATTACAGGGGTGTGTCACCATGCCCCACTTAATTATTATGTTATTATCTAATTATTTTCACCAGGGTTTCCCATCACTGGAAGGGAACACGAGTGAGGAAGAGCCTGCATTTGCTCCTTCATGGTCTTCAGCCACTTCTAAAATCGTCAAGGTGCACACACAGCTGGCTCTTTTTTGTGTTACTTAGTGAGGTACTTAAAATGATTTGCTAAGCCTCTTTGTAGCTGATTTTTTTCTAGGACAGCCTTTGGCTTCAAGTATCCTACTTATGATATTTGATTTATCTTTAAGTTATTGTTATAGAGTATTAATATCAAATAGTGAAGTAAACCGTCAACATGCTTTAGAAAGAACATCCCCCATTCCCTAAATGAAAGGAACGAGATGTTTTAGCACATGGCCTGGAGATCCAGTGCATCCTTCTCTCAGTTCTGGAGTTGTGTGCAGTATGGACTAATGCACCGGTTACTCTATTTAGATGGAAAAAATAAATGACTTATTGCAGCTCTTCTGGCTTTGGCACATAAAGAACACATCAGAGAATGGATATAGGAAAGACCAGATTTCCAGTATTTCCCCAGTTCACTCAAATCACAGTTGGGGAAAACTGTTGCTAGATACTCTGTAAACAACAGAAAGTATTTGTGAAAATTAGAAAGAAAATTACCAAAAAAAATGAATAAGAAACTTTTCATTTAAAATAAATTGACAGTCTTTTCTCTAGAAGTTTCACCAAATAAGGGTGCTTTGCTGAACTCTGTCTGAATTCTGAAACACTGACCTGGGGCACCCATACTGAGCTCTAGGTGCTAAGACAATTTAGTCACCCAATGAATAAGTCATAACTTAAAAAAAGAAGGACAATCTATAAGGGGGAAATTCATGTCATTGCAAATATTATGACACCATGGTTTATTTACATGCACACTTATTGTGTGTATCTTCCCCATAAACTATTCTGTCTGTCCAAAACAACCCTTCTATGCCCTTGGCCTAGCTAAGGAGGCCTTCAGCATCTAGCTCAAATGACTGTCTCTGGTAAAGCCTCTCGAACTCACTCAGAGCAGTGGCTCTGCTCTCTGGGCGTCCTCAATACCACCATGCTGGACTGAGATTTATCTGTTGCCATCAGTGTGTCCCTTGCAGACTGTGCACTTCTTGTGGGCAGAATACTTCTCACTTGTGGTGGCCTCAGTACCTATGAGTTCTAGGACTTCAGTGCACATTTCTGGAAGGCAGGAGGCTCAGATGGATGGAGCATGAGATGATCTTTCTGTGTTGCCAGTGACTAGTGCCGAAAAGTCGATTTTATTCTCCCACCATTAATTAATTAATTAATTAATTAATTAATTTGGCTTTTCCTTTTCCCATTTTCTTCATAGCAAGTTTCAGCACGAAAAGGCTGGCTTCTTATTTGCCATGAGCAACTATTATCGATAAGGCTTGTCTTAGTCCACGAGTTCGTGGACAAGTTTCATTCTTTGGTGTTACTCATTGCCTGTTGTTAAATTGTAAAATCAGGGTCAGCGAGGTGGAAAAATGGAATGTTTCTAAGCTTTACATAGACTCTCACTATTTCTTTTTTAAAAAATTGGCGCATTGGAATTTTACATCATATTGGGATACAGAGTGTCAGAAACATACATCACTCAGTTCTAGGCACCCTCCCCCATCCCTGCACATGTCTTTGATTGGAATTGGTAGTTTTGTATACATTCATAGCATTATTTCAACTATTACACTTTTTATTATTTCATCTCCCATCCCTGATCCCCCTTAGTCACTTCCCTGGAGTCTTTGCTCATCTATATGATGTTGCCCTTATTTCTGAATATCTCTCTAGATTCCTCATATAAGAGAAAACATACGTCTACTCATTTTTTGAGACTGGCTATACTCACTTAGTATAATTTTCTTATATTCCATCCATTTTCCTGCAAATGGCATGATTTTGTTCTTTATGACTGAGTAAAATTCCATTGTTTGTATATACCAAAGTTTTGTGATCCATTCTTCTGTTGACAGACACTTAGACTGGTTCTATAAGTTGGCTATTGGAAATTGTGCTGCAATGAGCATGGATATGCAAGTATCATTATAATATTTTAATTTCATTTCCTTTGGGAAGATACCCAGGAGTGCTATCGTTGGGTCATATGATAGTTCCCTTCCCAGTATTCCAAAAAATATCTCCACACTTATTCCACACTTATCTCCATAGTAGCTGTACTAGTTTGCAGTTCCACCAACAGTGTAATAGGGTTCCTATTTCCCCACAACCTGGCCAGCATTTATTGTTATTTATGTTCTTGATAATTACCATTCTAATAAGATGTAGATGGAATCTCAGTGTAGTTTTAATTTGCATTTCCCTGATTGCTGAAGATGTTGAATGCTTTTTCATTTATTTGTTGGCCATTTGTATTTCTTCTTTTGAAAAGAGTCTATTTGGTTTGTTTGCCCATTTTATTGGGTTACTGTTTTTAGTGTTAATCTTTTAAAGCTTTTTGTATATTCTAGATATTAGACTTCTGTCTGGTGGGTAGGTGGTGAAGATCTTCTCCCATTCAGTAGGCTCTCTCTGTAGATTCTTGGTGGTTTCCTTTACTTCACAGAAACTTTTTAATTTAATGTTATCCTATTCATTAATTCTTGTTTTAATTTCTTGAGCTTTCGGAGTCTTATTGAAGAAGTTTCTACCTGTACCTATATGTTGGAGTGTTGGTCCTATGCCCTCTTCTAGAAATTTCAAAGTTTCTGGTCTAATTTCTAGGTCTTTGAACCATCTCAGGTTGACTTTTGTGCAGCGTGAGAAGTTACGGTTTAGTTCCATTTTTCTACAAATAGATAGCCAGTTTTCCCAGCCCCATCTTTTGAAAAGGCTGTCCTTTTTTCAGTGTATGTCTTTGGTGTCTTTATCAAAGATCAACTGGCATCACTATTTCTTTAACTGCCAATAACATTCATCATGTGATCAAATGATGACTAAAAACAAGATTCTATGATAACTTTACATACCTCTGATTGCAGGTCAAGGTATGGCTGACCTGGGGAATTCATGATCACTGAGCTTTTATATAGAATTTCCATAAAGAGCAGCAAAAGGATCAAGTAGTGGGTTACATGCATAGGTTTGGGCTTCCTTTATGCAGTGAATAAATGAAAACTTAGAACCCTGACATTTCTTCTTGGATCACCAAGATATCCTTTAAAAACATAGTGAAAAAACAAAATCTTTGTTTTCATTACACAAAGCTACCATGAAAGTACCCAAGACAGTTCAACTAAATAACCAACCTTCCTTCCTTCCTTCCTTCCTTCCTTCCTTCCTTCCTTCCTTCCTTCCTTCCTTCCTTCCTTCCTTCCTCCTCCTTTTCCTCTTCCTTCTTTCTCTTCCTCTCTCTCCTCTCTTCTCTCTTCTTCTTCTTCTTCTTCTTCTTCTTCTTCTTCTTCTTCTTCTTCTTCTTCTTCTTCTTCTTCCTCCTCCTCCTCCTCCTCCTCCTCCTCCTCCTCTTCTTCTTCTTCTTCTTCTTCTTCTGTACCAGTTATTGAACCCAGTGGCATTCTACCTCTGAGCTACTCTCCCAGTCCTTTTTATTTTTTATGTTGAAACAGGGCTCTGCTAAGTTGCTGAGGCTGGTCTTGAACCTGCAATCCTCCCATTTCAGCCTCCCAAGTACTGAGACTACAGGCACGCACCACCACACCCAGCTCAACTAATTGATTTCTAATTTAAAAATGTCTAGTTGTGTGAATTTTTCTGTTTATTTCTTTCTTTTCCTCTTTGATGCCATTTGTTGACATTGTTCATCTTTGCTAGTCTTGATGTTGCTATATTTCAATTAATATGTTCGTTCACTTGAATAAATTTAAATCTTAGGCTGCAGGTATGCATGTAAACACACTGCTGAATTCCCACTGCTCCCTCTGTCATTATTCCCACTTATCAGATAAGGAAACAGAGGCCCAGAAATGGTAAGTTTCTTGAACAAGTTCTCAATGCTATTTATAGAACCAATTTTAAAATCTAAGTCTCACTATTTATAAGCCAAGGGCTCGGAACCATAATCTTCTGTTAGATCTCTGTCTCTTTCTTTCTTTCTTCCTTCCTTTCCTTCCTTCCTTCCTCCCCTCCCCTCCCCTCCCCTCCCCCCTTCTTTGTTTCTTTTATTTTGTGTGTTACTGGGGATTGAACTCAGGGGCATTATACCTCCAAGCTATACCCCAATCCTATTTTATTTTATTTTTGAAAATTTTGAAACAGGGTCTTGCTAAGTTGCTGAGACTCTTACTACTTCCTGAGGCTGTTCTTGAACCTGTGATCCTCCTGTCTAGCCTCCCAAGTACAAGGATTACAGACATGCCGGGCTCTAATATTTTTCTATTTATTTATTTATTTATTTTGAAACAGGGTCTCACTAGTTATTGAGGGTTTTGCCAAGTTTCTAAGGCTGGCTGTGAATCAGTGATCCTCCTTGTCTCAGCTTCCCAAGTACTAGGATAGTTATTTTTTAAACTCATCAAAATAAGGATAGTTGGGGGGGTAATGGTGAATTATCTTCTCATCCATTTCCATTTTCCTTTAAAGTTAGGATATTTGTTCCCTCAAGTTTCATTTCTGGGCTAGATTCTCTAGATTCTGTTTTGAACAACATATCAACATGTAAAACATTTTCAAGTGCTCAAAGATAAGAAATATTATCCATCTTACCCCAGGGTTTTTTTTTTGTTGTTGTTGTTAACCAGGTTAACTATTCTTCAGCAATGAAGGAGAAATAAAAGCATTATCATAGAAAAACTTTAATAAGTTGTCACTGAATGACTTACCCCTCAGGAATGACTTAAGGAAGGTCTTCATTCTGAAAGGATATAATGAAGGAAGAAATTGCAACATCAGGAAGAAAAAACAACAGAAAGAGCAGAAATACGCACATGGAGAAACTAGATCACTCCCACATTGCTGAAGAGAGCAGAAAATGGTATAGCCACTCTGGAAAACAGCTTGCCAGTATTTTGTAAAATTAAACATACAATTATCATGTAACTCAGCAATGGCACTCTTGGGCAGTATCTCAAAGAGATGAAAATATATGTTCACACCAAAACCAGTGCATGAGTGCTCATAGAAGCTTTACTTCTAATAGTCAAAATTAGGAAACTATCCAGATGTATGCCCTTCAATGGGTGAAAAACAAAGAAATTAACCATGCCAACTATGTAATAGAACACAGCAGTAAAAAAAAATAAAGAACTACTGATACAGGCAGTGACTTGGATGAATCTTCAGGGAATGAGGCTGAGTGAAAACAAGGCCAATCTCAAAAAATTGCAGACTATATTGGTCCACTTATATGAGATGTTTTTTGGACTAGGGATTGAACTCAGCAGCATTCTACCTTCAAGATATACCCCGCCCCCAGTTCTTTTTTTTTTCTTTTGAGCCGAGGTCTTGCTAAGTTGCTGAGGCTAACCTCAAACTGACAATCCTACTCTCTCAGCTTCCCAATAACTGGGATTACTGGCGTGCACCACCATGCCCAGCTTATATAAAATTCTTATAAGTAGAAAATTGTAAAGAAGGAGTGCAGATTCATGGTTATGAATAGAAGGGACAGGGCAGAGTAGAAGTAGGAGGATGAGAGGAGAAAGATGAATAAGTATGAAAGGGGTTGTATCCTACTCGTGTCATGAAATGATGTAAAATGAAGTATGCATACACAAACAGAAACACACAAATGCAAGTAAAACAGAGGACAGCTCAACAAAATCTATGATTGTATTGACATCAGTATCCTGGGGCTTGTTTGTTTGTTTGTTTTGGTACTGGGGATTGAACCCGAGGGGTGTTCTACCTCCAAGCTATGTCTCTGACCCTTCTTTATTTTTCAATTTGAAAGAGGGTCTTGCTCGTTGCTGATGCTGGCCTTCAACTTGTGATCCTCATGTCTCAGCCTCCTAAAGACTAGGATTATAAGGTTTTTTTTTTTTTTTTTTTTTTTTTTTTGGCACTACAGGCTGAACCTAGAGGCATTCTTGCCCCCTGAGCTACACCTCCAGCCCTTTTTTATTTTTTGTTTTGAAACAAGATTGCTAAGTCACTGAGAGTTTCACTAAATTGCTAAGCCTGGTGTCAAAC
Source organism: Graphiurus murinus (assembly GCA_004027655.1). Classification (NCBI taxonomy): domain Eukaryota; kingdom Metazoa; phylum Chordata; class Mammalia; order Rodentia; family Gliridae; genus Graphiurus; species Graphiurus murinus. Next base: position 97,975 of record PVLC010002273.1, on the reverse strand, counting down.
CCGTGATCCTCCTGTCTCAGCCTCCCAAGTACTGGGATTACAGGTGTGCATCATCATGCCCGGCTAATATCCTGGTTTTAGTACTGTACTGTAGTTTTGTAAGATTTCTCATTATTGAAACTTTGTGCATCTACATTTTCTCAAAATAACTTTTAATTTTTCATTATTTTTAATGAGGGAAAGCTACAACTAGCTCACTCGAAGGAAGTTAATGAATCTAGATTAAATAGTCTACATGTATATGTATTGTTACAAACTCACCAATACTGAGAGGAACAGAGAAAGCTGAAGAAATATTTTGAACATCATCATCATCATGATCTTTCAGTACAAGTAGGTTGTTCCAGAGATTCAGAGCTTATTAGCACTTACTAGCATGGTGGTTTCTCCCTGGTCCAACATTTCTGCAAGGAAATGTTTTTTAAATGCTTAAGAAAACACTCTTAACCACACATTTTTTTTCTTTTTTTCTTTTTTTTTTGCGGTACTGGGGATTGAACCCAGGGGCATTCTACCTCTGAGCTACACCCCAGTCCTATTTTTTATTCTTTATTTTGTAACAGGGTCTCACTAAGTTGCAGAGTGCCTCACTAGGTAGCTGAGGCTGGCTGAGAACCCGGATCCTCCGATCTCAGCTTCCCAAGTACTGGTATTACAAGCGTGCGCCACCATACATTCTTTTGTGGTTGTTTGTTTTGGTACTAGAGATCGAACCCAGGGGTGTTATACCTCTGAGCTACATCCCTAACCCTTTTTAGTTTTTATTTTTAAAAAAGGATCTTGCTACATTGCCGAGGCTGTCCTTGAACCTGCGATCCTCCTGTCTCAGTTTTCTAACTACTAGGATTACAGGTGTGTGCCACCCTGCCTGTCTGAAAAGTTGAATCTATCAAAAGATGCCACTAATAATTAATATTAAGAATGTTGATAAATTTACATTTAAAAGTGCTACTTAGCCTGGCGTGGTGGCACAGGCTTGTAACCCAGCATTTGGGAGGCTGAGACTGGAGGATCCGGGTTCATGGCCAGCCTCAGCTGCTTAGTGAGGCCCTCCACATCTTAGTGAGATCCTATTTCAAAATAAAGAATAAAAAAATAGGGCTGGGGCTGTACCTCGGAGGTAGAATGCCCCCAGGTTCCATCCCCAGTACTGAAAAAAAAAAGTGCTACTTGTGCCGGATGTGGGAGTGCATACTTGTAACCCCAGTACTTGGGAAGCTGAGACAGGAGGATCGCAGGTTCTCAGCCAGCCTCAGCTACTTAGCGAGGCCGTCTGCAACTTAATGAGACCCTGTTAGAGCTGGGGTATAGCTCAGAGGTAGAACATCCCTGTATTCAATCCCCAGTACCACCACACACACACACACACACACACACACACACACACACACACACACACACACACTACTTGTAACTATATATCATTTTGAATTCATAGAAATTGGAAGAGATGGGGGTAGAAGAAGAGACAGGAGCTGAGTCAGTGATGTAACCTAATAAAGCTGGGTAATATATTGCCTGTAGTTGCCTTTCAGGTTGACTTCTGCTTTTCTGGGCATTTCTATCAGTACAACTTTTTTAATGGCTGCAAAAAAAGATGCTTAAAGGTAAATTCTATGAGCTGAAATCATCTTTCTGGAAAAGGGTAAAAAGAAAAAAAACATTTTCAAAGAAAGGAATACTACAATAAATCTGTGACTAGCATACTTACCCATGTAAAAGGTTTAAAGGCCAGCCTCAACTGATCAAGACCCTCAGAAACCTTGCAAGACCCTGTTACAACATGAAAATTAAAAGGGCTGGGGGTGTGGCTCAGAGGTAGAATGCCCTGGGTTCAGTCCCCAGCATCACAAAAGAAAAAAGGAAATCTTCAGACAGTAAGGACGTGAAGAAAGACAAGACAGGGGAGCATCAGGAAGAAAGAACAATGGAACGATCAGAAATTTAAATGTGATCCTGGTGTGGTGGTACACAGCTATAATCCTGGTACTTGGGAGGCTGAGATAAGAGGATCACAAGTTCATGGCCAGTCTCAGTAACTTAATGAGACCTTGTTTCAAAATTAAAAATAAAAAGGGCTGGGGTGTAGTTCAGGGGTAGAATGCCACTGGGTTCCATCCCCAGTACCAAAAAAAAAAGGAAAAAAAAATTACATGTGGAGAACCTGGATCACTCAGACATTGCTATTGCGAATGTAAAATTTTATGGCTTCTCTGGAAAAATATTTGGCAGCTTCTTACAAAACTAAACATGCTATTACCATAAGGCCCAGCAAATGTGCTCTTGACATTCATGACAGAGAAATGAAAATTTATATTTACACAAAAGCTGGTACATGAAAGTTCATAATGGTTTACTCCTTAATACCAAAAACTGGGAGGAAAAAAGTATGCTGTTCAATGGGTGAATGGTTAAAACCAACTATTACATAGTCCAAGCATGGAAAACTATTCAAGTGGTAAGAAGGGTGACGGTGCACACCTACAGTTCTAGTACTTGTGAGGAGAATCACAGGTTTGGGGCAAGCCTCAGCAATTTAGTGAGACCCTCAGCAACTAAGAAAGACCCTGTTTCAAATTAAAAATAAAATAGTGCTGGGGTGTAGCTCAGAGGTAGAATGACCTTGGGTTCGATCCCTAATACCAAAACAAAATAAAACAAAAAGAATCACAAGAAGGAGGGGGAGTGATGTATTAATAGTGTTAATATACACAGCCTATATGAGTCTTCAGGAATTATGCTGATTGGGGGAAAACCTACAAACCATAAGCTTCTCTTTAACACTCAAAGTGGCCAAAGTATGAAGGACTAGTGTTTGCGAGGCATTAGGGAACAGGCCCTGGGGAAAGAAAGGGCAACCCAAGACCAGTGGATGTGCTTATAAAAGATTTGAGCCAGGCGTGGTGGCACATGCCTGTAATCCCAGTACTAGGGAGGCTGAGACAGGAGGATTGCACTTTTGAGGCCAGCCTCAGCGACTTAGTGAGTCCCTCTGCAACTTAGTGAGCCCTATTTCCAGATGAAAAAATAAAACAGGGCTGGGAGAGCAGTTCAGATTATAGAATGCCCCTGGGTTCAGTCCCCAGTACCACAAAAAGTAAGTAAGTAAGTAAGTAGAAAGGGCTGGGGTGTAGCTTAGAGGTAGAAAGGTAGAAAGCCCCTGGGTTGAATCCCCAGCAGCAGCAGCACCACCACCACCACCACCACCACCACCAACAACAACAACACCACCACCACCACCAATATGTTCAACCTTACAAATAAGGTAAAATTTCCATCTAGCAATGTGGTAAAGCTAAAGAGGTTTATAACATTTGATTTACTTTTTTTCCTGACTATAAAGTTAAAAACTTTTTATTATAGAAAACACTTGAAGGAGGCAGAGTACCAACAATAATAAAGAAACTATAAAGCACCATCATTTTGCTACAGAGACTGCTATGAACATTTCTTCATTGCTTTCCTCTATGAGTTTCTCTATAAAATTAGGATATGAAATACACAGTTTTATATCCGGCATTTCCTGTTAGGTTTTGAGCATTTTCTCACATGATTAAATATTCCTTGAAAACATATTCTTTTTTTATTGGTGCATTGTAATCATACATCTTACTGAGGTACAAGCTGGTAGAGGCATGCATGCACCCAGCGCTCATTTAACCCTTCCCCAATTCCCACCCAATTCCCTCCCCATCTCTCCTCATGTTCAGCTTAGTGACTGACCTTGATATGTTTGTGAATGTACATCATGTACCTTAAGGTGTTTCCCTCTCCCCCCTCGCATCACCTTCAGTTAGGTCACCTTCTTTGCTCATCTAAGGTTTCTCCTTTTTCTTCTAGAGTCCCTCCTATGACTCACTTTCTCCCTAGCTTCTGCATATTAGGGAGTACATCCATTTTTTTTTTTTACTTTTTGTGACGAACTAATCTCACTTAGCATAATGTTTTCCAGTTCCAGCCATTTCCCTGCAAATGACATGATTTTATTTTTCTTTATGGCCAAGTAAAATTCCATTGTGTAAATGTCCCATAGTTTTGTAATCCATTCATCTGTTGATGGACATCTTGGTTGCTTCCATAGTTTGGCTATTGTGAATTGTGCAGCTATAAACAGATACACATTCGTCGGTCTGATAGTTTGGTTTCCGTTCTTTTGGGTAGATACCCAGAAGTGGTATTGCTGAATTATATGGTAGGTTCATTCCCATTTGTCTGAGGATCCTCCATACTGTTTTCCAAAGTGGTTACACTAATCTGCAATCCCATCAACAGTGTATTGGGGTTCCCATTTCTCCACACCCTTGCCAGCACTTATTGTTGTTTGTGGTTTTAGTGATTGCCATTCTAATTGGGTTTAGGTGAAATCTCAAGATAGCTTTGATTTGCATCTCTATGATTGTTAATGATGTTAAACATTTCCTCATACATTTATTGGTCATTTGTATTTCTTCTTTTGTGAAGTGTCTATTTAGATCACTTGCTCATTTTTTGATTGGGTTATTTGTTTTCTTAGTGGTGAGTTTCTTGAGTTCTTTGTATATTTTAGATATTAGTCCTCTATTGGAAGAGTAGTTGGCAAATTTTTTCTCCATTCTGTGGGCTTTCTTTTCAGGTTCTTTATCAGAAGCTCTTTAGTTTAATGCAGTCTCACATATTGATATCCCTTTGAATTGCTTGTGCCTTTGGGGTCTTGTTGAGAAAGGTTTTTTTTTTACCTGTGGCTATATGTTGAAGTGTTGGACCTATGCCCTCTTCAAGAGGCTGCAAAGTATCTGGTCTAATTTCCAAGTCTTTGATCCATCTTGAATTGACTCTTGTACAGGGTGAGAAAGTGGGGTTTATTTCCATTTTTCTGCATATGGTTAACCAGTTTTGCCAACACCATTTGTTGAAGAGGCTATCTTTTTTCCAGTGTATGTTTTTGGCCCCTTTGTCAAAATTCAATTGGATGTAAGTGGGTGGATTTGTTTCTAAGTCTTCTATTCTGCTCCATTGGTATACATGTCTGTTTTTGTGCCAATACCATGCTGTTTTTATTACTATGGCTTTGTAGTATAGTTTGAAGTCAGGTATTGTGATGCCTCTTGCATGGTTCTTGTTGCTGAGAACTACTTTGGCTATTCTGGGTATTTTGTTCTTCCAAATGAATTTAAGGATATGTAGATCACTTTTGGAAGAATCATTATTTTAATGATATTTATTCTGCCCATCCAAGAGCATGGAGTATCTTTCTATCTTCTAAGGTTTTCTTCAATTTCTTTTTTCAATGTTTTATAATTTTCCTTGTAGGAGTCTTTTACCTCCTTGGTTAGGTTTATTCCTAAGTATTTTATTTTGGGGGGTGACATCTTGAGTAGAATTGTTTTCTAGATTTCTTTTTCAGTGGAATTATGGTTGGCATACAGGAAAGTTTCTGATTTTTTAAGATTGATTTTATATCCAACACTTTGCTGAGTTTGTTGATCAGTTCTATAAGTCTTTTGGTTGAGTTTATTGAGTCTTCTAAATATAGTATCATGTCATCTGCAAATAGGGACAGTTTTGGTTCTTCCCTTTCTATTTGTTCTCCTTTGATTTCCTTCTCTTGCCTTATTGCTCTGGCTAGAGTATCAAGTAGTATATTGAAAAGAAGTGATGATAATGAATATCCTTGACTTGTTCCTGATTTTAGTGGAAACTCTTATGATTTTCCCCCATTTAATATGATGTCACCTGTGGGACTATTGGAACATATTCTTTCATGGATTATTTTTTCTTCTTTTGTGGTGCTGGGGATGAAACCCAGAGGCATTCAACCACTACGAGACACTCTGAGCCCTTTTATTTATTTATTTATTTATTTATTTATTTATTTATTTATTTATTGTGGTACTAGAGATGGAACCCAGAAGCATTCTACCTTTGAGCTACACCCCTAGTCTGATTTTATTTCTTGTTTGGAAACAGGGTCTCACTATGTTGATGAGTCTCACTACTTGCTGAGGCTGTCCTCGAACCTGTGATCCTCCTGTCTCAGCTTCCTAAGTACAGGGATTACACTTCAGATAGTATAAATCTTTTGCCTTTTTATTTTGAAAGCAGATATTGCTAAGTTGCCGAGGCTGGCCTCGAACCTGAGATTCTCCTGTCTCGTCCTCCCAAGTACTAGGATTACAGGTGTGAGGTACCATGCCCTGCCTTTTATGGTTTCTTAAGATTTTATTGAACAAATGTGCCACCACTTACCTAGCCATCCCTCTTGGTTATTTCCAATGCTTCTCTATTATAGACAGAGTAGAGAAGACAATCCTGTCCATCCATCATTACATATTTTTCTGATGATCTTCTTAGTATTATCCCTAGAAGTGGAATTATTGGGTCAAGTTGATAGTGATTTTCTAAGGCCATTGATTCATACTGCTAAATTTCCCTTCAGGAAACCCTATGAATTTCTAATGCTTGAAGAAGGCAATGAGACAGTTCATATTACTACATTTGTCAAAGCAGAGTAGTATAATTTGTAAATATTATTATCAATCTGAAAGGTAAAAATGATATCTTCTTTTAATTTGCATTCCTTTATTAGTTGGAAGTTGAACACTCTCACACATTTATTAACCATTTCTATTTCTTCTTTGGTGAAGTGTTTATCATATCCTTCAACTATATTTTCCTTTGGGATTACATCTTTTTAAAGAAACTAATTTTTTTTTCTTGGTAGGGCTGAAGGTTGAACCTAGGGGCATTCTACTTTCGAGCTATACCCCCAGCTCCATTTTTTAAAATTTGGAAACAGAGTCTATCTAAGTGGCTGAGAGTCTCATTAAGTTTCAGGGGCTGGCTTCAAATCTGTGATCTTCCTGTCTCAGTTTCCCAAGTACTGGGATTATAGGTGTGCACAACCATGCCCAGCAAGAAATTGATTTTTAAATATTTACATGAATAATATTAAATATAGTATTTTGCTAGAAGCCAGTCATGGTAAAATAGGTAAAAGTAACTGAGGCAAATAGGCCTTTAGTGTGACATTTTATGTTTATCTAGCTGGAACTTGGGCTGTGTTACTGTTTATTGCAGCTTTAGTTGTTTAAAGTTTCAATTTTCCCTTGTGTCCTTGTTTGTGTTTCCCCTATTGTCTTTGGGTTTTCTTAGGGATTGTTTTTTTGGTACTGGTTATTGAATCCAAGGGTGCACTACCACTGAGCTATACCCACAGCTCTTTTTATTTTTTATTTTGAAACAGGGTCTCCCTGAATTGTTGAGTCTGGCCTCAAACCTGTGATCCTCCTGTCTCAGCCACTCAAGTACTGGGATTATAGGTGTGCATCATGCTTGGTTTCTTTTTTTATGGTCCTGGGGATTGAACCAGGGGCATTTTATCGCAGAGCTATATTCCTAGTCTTTTTAATTTTTTTTTTGAAACAGGGTATCGATAAATTGCTGAGGCTAGCCTCAAATCTGCAATCCTCCTGTCTCAGCCTTCCAAGTACTGGAATTACAGCATGCTCCACCATACCTGACTCTAGAGACTTCTTAAATAAGGTGGAAGACTCGCCATTCTCTTGGTTGTGTTTCTTTGTTATTATACAGGATCCCTATTGAAGTGGTGGTAAGGTGTGGGGAAAGACAACACATTCTGTGGTCTCAGTCCTTTAGTGATGCCATGTTCCTTGGCTGTGGTCCCCATATATGATTCTTAGCTCCCTTTTAGGTGAGATAAGAAGGCTAGAGCTGGCTGGAGTTGGGTGTTTCCCTTCTGTCAGGTCAGTTAGACTCTGATAAAAGCTTAACAGGTTAGACTCTGGTAAAATCATTTTCTTTGAGGGCAGGCCTGAAGGACAGACTGTTCTGGGCATACTCCAGAATGGCTGCTTTCCCACTCTGTCAGAATCAAGAGGGATCCACTCCTAGTATTAACTGTGAGAATCTGGTAGGAATTGTAAAGGTAAAACTAACGAAAATGTTGACTCTCCTTACGCTGGCCACACCTTGGGCATTTTGCCTGTAGTGAGCCTACAGAAATCCATCAATTGCAGTTTAAGTCTCTCTCTCCCTCCCTCCCTCCCTCCCTCCCTTCCTTCCCTCCCTTCCTTCCCTCCCTCCCTCCCTCCCTCCCTCCCTCTTTATCTTTTTCTTTCTGTCATACTAGGTATTGAACCTAGGGAATTCTACCCCCAAACCCTTTTGGTTTGTTTGTTTGTTTGTTTGTTTATTTATTTATTTATTTATTTATTTAGTTATTTTATTGGGGATTGAACTCAGGGGTGTTCTACCTCTGAGATATACCCCCAGCCCAATTTTTTAAATTTTGAAGCAGAGTCTCACTAAGTTGCTGAGGCTAACCTATGATCCTTCTATCTCAGCCTCCTAAGTACTGGGATTATAAGCATGCACCACCATCCTTGGCTTTTTTTTTTCTGGAGACAAGATCTTGCTAAGTTATCAAGGTATTTGCTAAGTTGTTGAGGCTGGCCATCTAGATCTTCTAGTCTTAGCCTCCCAAGTACTGGGATTGCAGGCGAGTACCATGAAACCCAGCTCAGACCATTTAAATTCAAGAGTAGGATGACTCCAGGCTGGAGATGTAGCTCTGTGATAGAATGACCCCGGGGTGCCTCAATGCCTGCCAAGGATGCCCAAGGCCTTGGGTTCAAGCTGTAGCATCACACACATACACAAAAAGAGTAAGATAACTCCAAAAATTTAGAAGTCTGAGGAAATGTAGGGGCATCCATTAGTGTTTTATGCATATCAATGAGCAGAATAATTTATTCTCATTACTTAAAAATTGTTCATTATAGCCAGGCACAGTGGTGCACACCTGTAATCCTAGTAGCTGGGGATGGAAACAGGGGGATCACAGGCCAGCCTCAGTAACGTAGTGAGACTCTCAGCAATTTAGTGAGACCCTTGTTTCCAAATAAAAAGAGCTGGAGGTGTAGCTCAGAGACAGAATGCCCCCTCAATTCAATCCATAGTACCACACACACACACACACACACACACACACACACACACACACACACACAAAGATAAACCAAATTGTGAATTCCAAATAATTATAATTTCAAAAAATCATGTCAGAAAAATGATAAAGTTTTTCAACTGTGCTCAGTTCTGCATTCTGTCCCATAGGTCTCAGTATCTGATCTAGACATCAGTACTCAAGGCAGTGAGTCTGGAATGGTAGCGAATGTCTGGAATCCCAGTACTTGGGAGGGTAAGACAAGAGGATTGCAGGTTGGAGGCCAACGTCAGCCATATCGAGACTCAACAACCTAGTGAGCCCCTGTTTCAAAACAAAAAAATAAAATCATGTTAGATGTGTAGCTCAGAAGTAGAATCTTCCTGGGGTTCAATCCCCAGCACCACATACACACACACACAAACATGCACAGATTCAAGGTAGCTATAGCACCATACCTCCTCATAGTCTGACTCTTTTTATGCTTGACAGAAAGTTCTTTACTAAGGCAGGAACCAGAAGATATTTTCCATCTTGGTTGTTTTTCATACAGTTTGAAGAATGAGATAAGAGAACCACTCATCCATATGCAGATAATAAACTAACTCTATCCAGTGACAGATGTTAGATGGAGGCCAAACATCCAGATGTTTAATCCCTCCCATTAATTAAAAATCATGTTTGGAATGCGAAGGGTTGGAGGACACTGGGTTAAATTAATCCATAGTTTTTCTGATACTACTTAAGAGAATTTGAAGTTGCTGCCTTTAAAAATGCAAATAGCATTGCTCTATTTACATATTTTATGTGGGAAGTGGCAGGTTTTAATTTTAACTGCACACCACCTTCTCAATTGTTCCCTTTTCAGAGTAGAAACTCGAGAAAATTATATGGAAAAAATGATAATAAAACTGGGGACCAAAATGAGTTTAAAGTTCAAACAAAGTGCATTCCAGAGCCGGCACATTCTGTAATCCATGCATATTTGATTAGGAAAACTATATGGTCTTTTATAATATTTTTGACTGTCTGGATAGACTCATAGGAGGGAAAATTTATTCTTGAAGTAAAAAATGAGTAGACTCATGATATGCACAAAGAGATAGCTCTAGAGTTTTAAGAACTTTTCCCCCATAAGATATAAAATTCTTTACTCTCCCCCTCTCCCCCCCCAAAAAAGGATCAGTTTTATGCTTTGGCTTTTGTTGGTTTTGTACTTTGGAATAGAACCTAACTTTTTAAAAAAAAATCACATGAAGGAATGTTAAAGGACATGAGAGATAAATTTAAATCTTCAGCCACAAAAAAGATGGAAAGGAAGTATATCCTTTTTCCTTTTTGTTGGTCAAGTTCCTTGGAATGCAGCTTCATAAATTCAAGTGCTTGACTTTGAGCTGAGGGCATACTTGTGGAAAACCTGCCTCATCTCTTCAGAGATCACCTTCTCTTCTTTCTTTCTTTGCTGGTGGGGATGGAACCCAGAGTCTTGCACATGGTTGGCAAGTATTCTACCACCCATCTATGCTCCCAGTCCTAGAAATCACTGTCTTAAGACCACATTTATAGAGTCTTCTTCCGTTAGGGCACTTTCCCCCTTTATTGTCAGGTGTGTGTGTGCGTGTGTGTGTGTGTGTCACTGGAGATTGAACCCAGGGGGCATTCTACCTCTGAGCTACATCCCTAGCCCTATTTTATTTTTTATGTTGACACAGGGTCTTGCAAAGTTCCTGAGGCTAGCCTGGAGCCCCTGGTCTTCTTGTCTCTGCTTCCCAAGTACTGGGGTTACAGGGGTGCACCACCAGGCCCGGCTATCCCAACCTTCTTTGCAACTAAAGACCAAGGCTCAGCCCATCAAGCACACGCAGGTCAGCATTTACTTTGGAAGAAGCTATCAGGCGGAATGTGGCAGTACTACATTTCTGAGGCAGTGAACTTTAACATTAGCGGGTAGATAGCGCCAGCTGTCATGGTGGTACCCAGGAGGGCCACCTCGCCCAGCCCAGTGTGCTTAGGTGAAGTGTGTGGGACTTGTTCCTCACTGTGTAGTCTCTGGCCTGGCTCTCTAGCTTTTCAGTGATTTTATCCTTCCAACTTTTTCATAGGTAGAGTAGATTCTGTTGTCTGCCACTAAAATCCAGATTTGTACGATTTTCTATGCTTGTTGCCTATTAATCCCCCAATACCTAAATGATGCTTCAAGTGGCAAAGGACTCTTGCTTAAAGACCTACTTCGGGTTCAGCACCGTGAGAGAAGCTGGAGGAATTCAGACAGATATGAGCCTCGGGTGTCTCATCCCAGCAATTGACACAAGGTGATATAAAGTGACTGGCAGCCTAGTGCCAAGGTCTTCCACAGGACAGGGGATAACACGTTCTGATTTTTCTTCAGCTTAGGGACATATGTTATGTTTATAATTAGGTGTTTTTTAAAAAAGAAATCTAATTTTAACCCACCTAACTTTAACCTCTAGGCATTGTGATTCATTCTAGAGAAGTGTTCTGTGAATATTTATGTGTGTCTTAGTCTTGGGAAAAGCTCATACTGTTAAAAATAGGGTCCCATAGCCGGGCGTGGTGGTGTATGCCTGTAATCCCAGTACTTGGGAGGCTGAGACAGGAGGATTGCAGGTTTGAGGATAGCCTCAGAAATGTAGCGAAATTCAGTAACCTAGTGAGACCGTGTTTCAAAACCAAAAACATAAAAAGTACTGGGAGTCTGGCTTGGAGGTAGAAAGCCCCTGGGTTCAATCCTCAACCTTTTCAGAAGCCTTTCAGCCAGTGTGATTGCCTTTCTCCCAGTCTTGTTTTCCCTTTTCTGGATCTTTGTCTCCCTTCTGCCCACCAGCATCCCATGGAGATGGGCCCCTCATCTGCATCCTGCTCATGCATTCCTCCTCTTTAGCTTCTATTTCTTTGTTTACCTCTCCAGGTTTGTTTTTTTTTTTTTTCCTGGTACTGAGGATTAATCTCAGGGGCATTATACCTCCCAGCTACACCTACAGCCCTTTTTATTTATTTATTTGGTACTGAAGATTGACCCCAGGGGCAGGGTCATTCTAACTCTGAGCTACACCCCAGCCCCCCTTTTAAATTTTATATTGAAATAAGATCTTGCTAAGTCACTGAGGGTCTTGCTGAGGTTGGCCTTGAACTTGTGATCCTCCTGTCTCAGTTTCTCAAGTACTGGGATTACAGGCTACCATGTCCAGCTTACCTCTTCAATTTGAATTCTTTAATGCACTGTAAAGGTACTGACCGCTTTCTTGGCATCTGTGCCCAAATCAATCCTGAGACTGTTCTGTACACACATTCTCTCTCTCTCTCTCTCTCTCTCTCTCTTTCTCTCTCTCTCTCACACACACACACACACACACACACACACACACACACACACACACAGTCACAAAACTCCACTTAAATCACCACCTTTAAGTGAAGTAACCAGCCTACTTCCCACCCTCTGGAATGAAAATGTTGGAGAGAGTGTTCCTTAGAAAAAGGGAGATAACATTTTCAAGTTTTACACCTATAATTTTGCAAATATCAACTCTAGTGTTTGACTTCCTCCAAAGTAGACCCCAAGGTGCACATGTAGGTGCTGGTAGTTTATTTGGGAGGTGATACCAGGAAGCCAAGTGAGGGTATGTAGGAAAGAGGGTGTGTTGATGAGCAGGTTACTGCTGGCCTCAACTGGGTTCATTCCCGCTGAGGATCCACTGATAGATTGTATAAAACTTAATGCAAACTGGGTGTGGTGGTACAACATCTGCAATCCCAGTACTTGGGAGGCTGAGACAGGAGGATTGAAGATTCGAGGCCAGCCTCAGCAACTCAGCAAGATCCTGTTTCAATGTGAAAAGTAAAACAGGGATGGGGATGTAGCTCAGAGGTAGAATGCCTTTAGGTTCAACCTTCAGAAACAAACAAACAAACAAACAAATGATTTAACACAAAACTACCCACCAAGGGGCAAGGAAGTTAGGGCATTTCTCCACCAACACCCATCCTCACCATTCAAGGGTTGTTCTTGAGGGTGTTAGGCTTCCAGTACTTCTGGTTCACCTGCATGGATTGAGAATGCAGTTATGGCTAGATAGAGTCTCAGACAGAGGCCCAGGTGCTGGGGGCTGGAATCTGCCAGTGTGTGTATTTGCAAGAACTGTCAACCCAGACTATACATGGCCTGCAGGTGGACCGAGGGGAGTTGGCAGGGTGCCAACAGCATTGACTTCATTATATTAACAAATTTTCCCATGAATTCATTTGTATGCATATATACGTATATGTATGGCACCTAGTATATTCCAAGCATGCACTTTGGCATGGCAATACAGCAGTGAGCAAAACAGTTGCAAATCTCTCCCTTGATAACATATTCCAGTGACTATTCTCAGGAGCATTGCATTCTGCCAATCAGAAACGCTTAGCACATTTCCAATAGCCTATGTGTTTATTTAATACTCTTATGTCTTTGATAGTTTACTAATTGGGTGAAATATGACATTTACTTTTTTAACAATCTTTCCTGGTGCCAGGCATATATAAATATTTCACAATTTCCTGATTATTTTCTCAAGATACCAAAGAGCTGAATTCTTATATCAACAAGAATGTTTTTTTCTAGTTGGGCATGGTGGTGCATGCCTGTAAGTCCCAGTACTTGGGAAGCTGAGACAGGAGGATTCCAAGTCCGAGGCCAGTCTCAGCAACTTAGCAAGACTCTCAGCAATTTAGTGAGACTCTGTTTCCAAATAAAAAATAAAATAGAGCAGGGGGTGGGGGTAGTTCTTAATGCTTATTGCCAATTGTTTTACAGAAAGTATGTATCAATTTACACTCCGAGTTACTTTGGGGGTTTTGATTTATAAAACAGCCTATCTCAGTCATTGTGGTACTATAGTGAGACCATATGAAGAAATCTACAATCTTTAGTCCTAGTTCTGCTGTATATCATTGGGAAAGTGAGTTCACCTTATCAAGCCTCAGGCATGTTTAGGAGCACAATTCAAGTTCTGACATTCTTTGACATTATTTTTAATCCAGAAAGATTTTTTTGTGGTACTGGGGATAGAACCCAGGGCCATTCTACCTCTGAGCTACACCCCCAGTCCTATTTTATTCTTTAGTTTGAAACAGGGTCTCGCTGAATTGCAAAAGGCCTCACTAAGTTTCTGAGACTGGCTGAGAACCTGAGATCCTCCTGTCTCAACTTCCCAAGTATTGGGATTACAAATGTGTACCACCATACCCAGTTTATCAGGTTTTTAAACAATTTTGTTTGTTTGTGTGCTACTGGGGATTGAACCCAGGGACATTCTACCTCTGAGCTATACCCTAAACCCTATTTTATTCTTTAATTTTGAAACAGGATCTCACTAAGTTGCTGAGGCTGATCTTGAACCTGCAATCTCTGTCTCAGCCTCCCAAATACTGGGATTATTTATTTTTGTGGTGCTAGAGATTGAACCACAGGGGCATTCTATCTTGAAGCTATACTCCCAGTCCTATTTTATTTTTTATTTAGAAATGGGGTCTCACAAAGTTGTGGAGGGGCCTCACTAAGTTGTTGAGGCTTGCTTTGAACCTGCAATTCTCCTGTCTCAGCCTCCCAAGTACTGGAATTACAGGCATGGACTACCACACCAGGCTAGGAAAAAAAACCCCACATACTTATTGATATAGTAATTCAGCTTTTTGGATTCCATCATAAGAAAATTATCACGAAATTGTGGAAGATTTATATTTGATCAATACTAACAACCATTCCAAAAGAATGTTTTTAATGAATATTTAGTGTTATGGGAAAATAAAACATAATTCATAGTGAAGAAATGAGGATATATAACTTCATATACTGAAGGATCTCATTTTTTCAGAAATATTCACACAAAGAAGAAAAAATAACAAGGCAATAGTTATATGTGGGTGGTGGGACTCAACAGAATCTTTGTTCTGTCTTATATAATTATATGGTGGTGCCCACCTGTAATCCCAATACTTGGGAGGCTGAGATAGGAAGATTACAGGTTCAAGGTCAGCCTCGGCAACATAGCAAGGCTCTCAGTAACTCAGCTAGACCCTGTTTCAAAAGCAAAAAATCAAAAGGGCGAGGAGTGTAACTTGGAGTTATTATGGGTTCAATCCCCAGTATCAAAAAAAAAAAACACCAAAAACAACTTTGTATTTTCCATAATGAACATGTATCACTTTCATAATCAGAGAAAAAAATACTCCTAATTTTTTGGAGCAAGTTCTACCTTTAGGCATTGTGATTAGTGCCAGGGAAGTGTTCAGTGGATATCTATGTGTGCCTTAGTTGTAGATAAAAAGTTCTACTGTTTAAAATTAGACTCACGATGTTTCGAAGCCGTCTAGCCAGTGTGACTGTGGAGAGTACTTAGAAATGCCTTCCCTCAGGGCTCTGCTTCCCTTCTAGAGTTTCATCTCCCTTCTGCCCTCGGGCATCCCAAAGAGATGGGTCCCTCCCCGTACATTCTTGCTTTGTGGCTTCTATTTCCTTGTTTCCTCTCTCCCCATCAGCTTCCCCCTTTGCTGTGTTTCTTTTGCTTCCTCTTTCAGAAGCAGGACCCTATATTGCTGGTTTTCAGTCTTTCTCCCCACTCGGTTTCAGCAGTGATTTGATGGGGACTTCATCTCCTCTTACCTGCTGCATTTTGCTTTAAGAGCTGCCTTTGGGATTAGATACTTAACCATGAAGATGAAAGCAAAAGAGCTGCCATTAAATACATCACCTTTGGACTTTGCCCAACATCGCAGGGGCCTGCAGCCCCCCATGGCTACACTTCCTGAAATGCATGCTGTTTTCCAAAGCAACAGAAGAACACAGACCCAACGCCCCTTCTTATTTTCCCCAGACAAGGGCTGCTGTTTTTGTCCCTCAGGTTGCTACCATGTGGGAATGTTGTGCTATGAGAAAATATCAATACCCCGAATGCAGATCTGCACTTGCTCTCCGTCAACTGTGAAGGGGCCATTAATCATTCTCCATGCCCATGTCCTTCCCCTGTCTTTACTACAGAGAAGCCCTTCTTATAATTTCTGAGGAGTATCTGTGGGGTGGCGACTAACCTTTGGCATCATCCATGTGGTCTGACCAATGAGGGAATAGTCTAGAGTCTCCTACCATCAGCTGGAGGAGTTCAATTGCATGGGAGGAGGTCCGGTGGTCAGAAGCAGCCAAAAGCAGAAGGGGACAAAGATGTTGGGCTGGGACCAGCCTGGGGCTGGCTTTCCGAGGGTGATGCATTCTTGTTTCTTTGCTGAGTGAAGCTGTGAAAGCATGTGCTTTTTTGTCCCTGGTTCAACTGTGCAAGGCAGACAGTCTGAGTAGCATTCATTAGGAAACCTCTACCCAGAGGGGACTCATCAGGCACAATTCTTTTTGGAAACATGCACTGTTTATCTGGGTGCTTCTGAAGTTCAGGCCCAGAGGGCACCAGGCTCTATCTAATAGAATTTAGTGCTGGAAATAGACACCCCATTAGGTATTCAAATAGAATGGTCCTGAATTCCAAAAATCTGGTGCCTCCCATGCTGTTGGAAGGGCTGGCTGAGTAGGAGCTACTGCTAGAAGGTCATAGAACTGACACAAAGAAATCCTGCCTCTGACACAATCGGAAGGGTAGGGGACCATATCATCGAGGGACCAGGAAGTCTCCCTTGATGCACTTTTTTTATTTGTACTGGGGATTGAACCCAGGGGCATTCTACCTCCAAGCTACATCCCCAGCCCTATTTTTAGTGTTTAATTTTGAAACAGGGTCTCACTAAGTTGTGGAGGGCCTCACTAAGTAGTTGAACTCCAGCCAGCCCTTCATATCCATGCATTCCACGTCCCTGGAGTCAACCAACTGTCCAACTATGCATTGAACATATTTGAAAAAAAAATTGTATCTTGTACTGAGCACGCACAGCCTTTTTTCTTGTCATTATCCCCTGAACAGTGCAACTATTTACAGAGCATCAACATTGTGTTATGTACTATAAATATTCTAGAGATGACTTAAAGTATATAGGAGATCAGGGTGTTGTGGTGCATGCCCATAATCCCAGTACTTAGAAGGCTGAGAAAGGAGGATGCCAGGTTTGAGTCCAGCCTTGGCAACCTAGCAAGACCCTCAGCAACTTAGTGAGACTCTGTTTCAAAATAAAAATAAAAAAGGGTGGAGGGTATAGCTTGGAGATACAATGCCTCTTGGTTTATTCCCAGTATCAAAAAAATATGGGAGGAGCCGGGCGTGGTGGCATGTGCTTGTAATCCCAGCATTCGGGAGGCTGAGACTGGAGGATCCGGGTTCGCGGCCAGCCTCAGCTACCTAGTGAGGCACTCTGCAACTTAGTGAGACCCGGTTTCAAAATAAAGAATAAAAAATAGGGCTGGGGATATAGCTCAGAGGTAGAATGCCCCTGAGTTCAATCCCCAGTACCACACACACACACACACACACACACACACACACACTATATATATATATATATATATATATATATATGAGTATGTGCATAGTTTATATGCAAATACTAGACCATTTTGTATGCGGGACTTGAGCATCCATAGGCTTTGGGATCCAGAGGGGTGGGGGTTGGTCCTTGAACTAGTTTTCTCTGGATACTGAGAGACAACTGTATTTTTTTTTTTTTTTTTTTTTTTGGTACTGGGGATTGAACTCAGGGGCATTCTACCTCCGAGCTACACCCCCAGCCCTATTTTTTTATTCTTTATTTTGAAACAGGATCTCACTAAGTTGCGGAGTGCCTCACTAGGTAGCTGAGGCTGGCCGCGAACCCAGATCCTCCGGTCTCAGCCTCCCGAATGCTGGGATTACAAGCGTGCGCCACCACGCCCGGCTGACAACTGTATTTAGCTTCCCAGAAAGTTTTAGTAAAGTAAGACACAAAGAAAGGAGGTGGAAATGGAGGCTGGGTGCCAGCAGATTGCATCTAACACATATACCTTACGAAATGGCTGGTTTTCCAGCATGTACAGAGTCCAACTAAGGATGGCTTAGGTCTCACAGGGTTTGAGACCAAACGAGGTGGGGGGGGCAGGTAAATATAAAATATGTTGGAGAAAGGAAGAGAGAAGAGATAATCAATCACAGAATAGTTCCTGGCCTGATTTTTCACAACACACAGGGAAATGAGATCATACCCCAGCTAGAGCATGGGCTCAGCTTTTGGAGTATGGGGGATGAAAATATTCCATGTAAGGCATAGACAGCATAATTACCAGGAATTTCAGTTAGATGCGGGAGGGAGGGGATCACAAACAAAGGGATAGTTTTTGAAAAGAGCTGGTAAGGAGTTCAGGACTCTGGAAGCTAATTTCCCTGAAAACAAAGGAGCTATGGAACCAGGTGTGGTGGTGCCCACCTGTAATCCCAGTTCTTGGGAGACTGAGACAGGATGACCATACATTCAAGGCCAGCCTCAGCAACTTAGAGAGGCCCTCAGCAACTTAATGAGATCCTATTTCAAAATAAAAAGTAAAAAGGGATGGGGGTATAGCTCAGAGGTAGAATGCCCCGGGTTCAATCCCTAGTGCCAAATACATGTGCGCGCGCACACACACACACACACACACACACACACACAGGAGCAGGCATAAGAAGAATCATTAATTCCTCACAAAATCCAGGCAGAATGAGACTAGCAGACTAGATTGCTCTGTGAACCCAAGGAAGCAGAAGGGGAATTTAGGAGACAAACTTACTAGCCCTGATCACACACCCTTCCCTCTATTTGTGCCCTTTGCCTTGTAACTTGGCATCTCCTCTTACAAAAGGCAAAACACTTCTCCACCCCTTGATTTGGGGTTTGGCTGTGCAACTTATTTTGGAAAATGAAATGTGGGAAGAAGTGGCATGAGTCCAGTTCTGAGCCAAAGCCTAAAGACTTCTTATGTGTCTCTGGTTGCTGTCTCTCACGCTGCTGCCATCTTCATGAGATAAACTTCCTTTGAGTAGCTTCCGCTCATTCAGCCTGGGCCCAAGAATTAACCCACATAGAAGAGACTTGACCGCAGGCCATAGCAAAGAAACAATCCCAACTGGATGTACAACTTGAAAGAGGACCTCCTGTCTGAACTCGAGCCCATTCTTCTGAGCCTCAGGCAACCTACTTGTGTGTGAAAGATAAATGAGAAATGCTAACCATAAGCACTGAAATTTTGGGTTAAATCTAACCTTCCTGTAATTGGATATTTATATCCTTCCCTACATTTAAGCAGTTTTCTGTTATTATCTCTAAGACTAAGCGTTCTGTCTCTTTGGCATTCTCAAGTCCCTCTTGAACCCCGATAATCCAAATATTTGCTCTTTTAATACTGTCTAAAGTTCTGTATGGATTCATTGGTTTTTTTTTCTCTTTTTCTTTTGGTTGTGTGTGTGTGTGTGTGTGTGTGTGTGTGTGTTTTCAAATAGCCCGTCTTTGAGCTCAGTTTGTTCTTCTGTTTGATCTGTCCTACTATTGATTCTTTTTATTGCATATTTAATTTTTAGCTCAAGGATTTTAAATTGATTTAAAAAATTGTTTCTATATCTTTGTTAAGTTTCCTTGGGAGAGTATTGAATCATTTCCCTTTTAGTTTCTTTCTGACATCTTATTTTGACCATTAGGTAAGGTCATGGTTTCCTGCAAGCTGATATTTGTTGGTGTGTGCCATCATCTGGGTACTGAAGGATTAGGTATTTTTTCCATTGTTCCTAATCTGGCTTTCGTGAAATTCGAAGCAGGCTGCTTACTTTTTCTGAACCTATTGTCAATTCCACTATCTTATCACTGGATGACACCCTGGTCCAGGCTTGCTGCAAGCCCACCGTTGGTGTGATGCCACTCTGTCAGCACTAGAGGGCGATCTAAACACAGGTTTGTCCCAAATCCACCGTGTATTGTTTAGAATGAACCTGCAGAATTCCTAGAAAGAGTAGCCTGTCCTCACTAGCCTCTCCCTGGGGCTAATACAAGCCCAGACACCTTGTCCACACTCACTGGCCTATTTTTTGATACTGTAGAATTTTGCCCAGTTCTGGGGCAGAATCACCATGGATGGACCAGCCCCAGGATCATTTATCATGCCTGTGGCCACCAATGCCGCCACACTGTGTCACATCCTGAGCTCATGGTTTGTCAAGAACAGCATTGCAGTGAGATAGGACCATGCCCACCGTGCTATGGGCTGCCTATCACTGAGGTGGACTCGAGGCTCAAGACCAGTGTGACCACCTACAGATGATGCGAGTTAGAAGAGAAGTCTCATAGACGAGGCCATGCTTCTTGCCCTGGCAGGCCTGGCCAGGGCTGGGGGCCAGTCCAGTAGAATCTGCCTGACATTAGGTTTCACGAGCCTGGCACTAAGTTCCAGAGTCAAGTCCTACACTTAATACTGTCTCCTATCCCGGTGAATGGGGTCTTGTACCAGGCTCTGCTGCCCAAGTTCGGGGTAATGTTGGCAAATGCAATCGCTTGACCACTTAGGCTTATGCTAAGCTGGGTCGTGCCTGAACATCACAGCCACAAGAACATGCAGAGTCTTGGGGAAGCACCGAGGCCCACGCCACAGCTGGCAGTGACACAGGCTGAAACACAAGTTCGCCTCACTGAGGCACAGATCTCTGCTTGATGCTCAGCGGGGTGATACCTGAGCCTCACATCCAGAGAGAGTCGCAGCCTTGGGAGGGGGTGGGTGCACCCAAAATAGGAGTCTGCTCCACCCATGCACAGGTATCTGCCGATGGTGCAGGGTGCTCTAGAGGTTCCACCTGTGACCTCGGCCTGCATATGAGACCTATGGTTTCTTCCAGGTGCTTGGTCTCACTATGGCAGGCCTGGCATTGGGTAGAGAGACAAAGCCCCATGCTAGCTTTCACACCCTGCTCCCCAGTGGGCACAGTCCCGCACCCTGCTCTGTCATCTGAATTTGGTGGGTGGAGGGGGCGGCCTGCACTCTGCTGCCTGACTTCCCATATTTCCAGGTCTCAGCCTGTGCATATTGGCCTGGTGGTCGGAGTTCTGATTCTCTGCCAAGCAATGGGCTTCACCATGGTGGCTCTGATGTTGGGTTTCAAGTCTACGGCATGGACGGAGCATCTCTGTCCACACTGGCTGCTTGGAGTTGGGAGAGGGGTGGTGCAGGCAACTATTTCCTTTCTGCCTTATTCCATAGCTCTTTTTGTTTTTCTACTAAAAGCAGGCGCTATAGTCTCTCAGCCCATTTCCTTAGCTCTTGTGAAGGTAGTGTGGTGCATGAACAGAGCTGGCCAACTCGGAGTGTCTATGGGAGACAATGGCTGGAGGATCTTACTCAGCTGCATCTTGTTCTGCCTCCTCTATCAGTGTTGCCTGAAAGACTTTAGTGTGTGTGTGGTACTGGGGATTGAGCCCAGGGTGGTTCTACCTCTGAGCTACACCCCCAGCCCAATTTTATTTTATTTTATTTTTGGTACTGAGGGTTGAACCTAGGGGCATTCTACTTCTGAGCTATACCCCCAGCCCTTTTTATTATTAATTTTTAAATTTTTTAAACAGGGTCTCGCTATGTTGCTGAGGTTGTCCTTGAACCTTTAATCTTTCTGTCACAGTTTCCCAAATACTGGGATTGCAGGCATGCACCACCACACCCAGTTATATTTTAATTTTTATTCTTATTTTGTTTTGTGGTGCTAGGGATTGAACCCAAGGACATTCTATCTCTGAGCTACACCCCCAGTCCTATTTTATCTTTTATTTTGAAACAGGGTATTGCTAAGTTGCTGAGAGTCTTGCTACTTGCTGAGGCTGTCTGCCAACCTGTGATCCTCCTGTCTCAGCCTCCCAAGTACTGGGGTTCCAGGTGTGCATGCCTGGCTTATTTTTTATTTTGAAACAGGATCTTGCTAAGTTGCTGAGGCTGGCCTATAACCTGTGATCCTCCTGTGTCAGCCTCCCAGGTAATCGAATTACAGGTGTGTGCCAGTGAGCCTGGCTTTTATTTTTTATCTTGAAATGAGATCTCACTAAATTGCTGAGGCTGGCCTTGAACCTGCAATCCTCCTGTCTCAGCCTCCCAAGTACTGGGATTACAGGAGTGTGCCACCACACCTGACTCCTGAAAGAATTTTGAAAAACAAATACACCCTCACACTTAAACAGTTGATATCTGAAATCGTTTATATGTTTAAGTACTATAGTTCCAAAGGATGTGATAGTCAGTATATTGTAAATATTGACATTTAAAAATAAAAGACTTATGTTGTATCTGCTAGAATTGAAAGAGAATTGAAATATTATTATGATATGACAATCATCATTACCCAGTTTAAACATATATGACAAGCTCATTGGCAGTCAGAATTTTACTTTTTTTTTTTTTTGCTCCTTGCAATTATATTTCCATTCCACTTCCCCCACAGAATTTTATCCTGACATAATGTATTTTTATACTTGGAAGTCTTTTTATTGACTATCATATATATCAGCAACAAAACAACTATGCAGGAGACACAGCCAACATTGGTATCCTGAATTGTCTTTTCCTTTAGCACCTTGTAGGTTTTCACTCTCCAGGGTAACATGCCATGGTAAGGATAGTGGTAACTGCCACCGTGGGTGAATCATGGGTGAGTATTTTCAAGAACTTTAAAATCTTAGTTATTTTCTTTTGGTAGTTTATTTTATTTCATTTTTGTGGTTCTGGGGATTGAACTCAAGGGCATTCTACCTTCGAGCTAACATCTCCAGCCTGATTTTTATTTTTTATTTTGAACAGAATCTCACTAAGTTGTAGAGGGCCTCGTAAAGTTGCTAAGGCTGGCCTGGAACCTGTGATCCTCCTGTCTCAGTCTCCCATGTACTGCACCACCACTCCTGTCTCTCTTTTGATATTTTAAAGTGATTCTTAGTTGACATCTTGGTTTTATGTGAAATTCTGATTGGATGAGGACACTCTTTCTCTTGGTCAGTTCTCTCTCTGGGGTGTGCTAGGAAGACAAAGATGAGAGGAGAAGTTCTTGTTGGGTGGGACTGAAGCAAAATGGAGGGTGGAGATCTTAGGGTGCTGCTAAAAGGCTTTGTTACCAAATTACTCAACAACAACAAAAATCATGGTGCTGGGAGGTTATCACTATCATATTATGGCTATAATATTATGACAAATTTAAAACAGTCTAAATTACTTCTTTTATGGTGCTGGTGTTCAGATGTCTAAAACCAAGGTGTTGGAGGGTCACGTACCTTCTGGAGGCTCCAGGGGAGAATCTTGTCTCTTTCAGCTTCTAGGGGTCCCTCGAATCCCTTGGTTTGTGATGGTCCTACCTCCAACTTCAAAGCATATCATTCTAATCCCGATTCCATTGTTCACATCCCCTTTGTCTTTCTCACCCTAACTCTACTACCTCCTTCTTACAAGGATACTTGTGATTAAAGTGGGCTCACTCAGATCATCCAGGATCACCCCTCAATATCCTTAATTTAAGCCAGGCATGGTGGCATACTCCTATAATCCTAGAACTTGGTAGGCTGAGACAGGAGGGTCATAGGTCCAAGGACAGCCTTATCTACTTAGCCAGACCCTGTTTGATAATTTAAAATAAGATAGGGCTGGGTGTGTGGTTTGGATTCAGTCTCCAGTAACACACACACACATCCTTAACTTAATCCCATCTGCTAAGTCCCTTTGCCATCTAAGGTAACAGAGTTATAGGTTGGCAAGTGTAGGATATGGACATCTTTGCTGGGGACAGCAAGGTAGTCTATCACAGAAGGTGACTACAGGCATGATAAAAGTATTCTATGGAGAAGGGCTTTGGAGTTAGACAGAAAAGGGTTTGAATTCCCACTTTACCGTTTACAAGTTGTGTGACTTTCAGAGAATTTCTTCATCTAGCTGAATCTCTGTTCATTTGCAAAACTATAACCCCTACTTGTGGTAGAAATGACAGCTGTTTTATAAAAAATTTTCACCCCCCTTCCATAACATATAATTGTGGCTAGGAGGCACGTCTTCCAGGCAGGGACTACATTTATCAATATTGTTTCTAGCTGTCAGGGGAAGTGGTGTGTGTTACTTCCAGGTCAAGGTGCCTGTGACATAGGCATGTATTCTCTCCCATCTCCTGGTTCCTTGCTGACTTCCAGGTGACTCTGGGAGCCTAATGGGAAGATGGAAGGTTCCCATTAGCTTGGATTTCTGAGTAACTGGACCAAGTCCCTCTTACCTTCACTGCCAGAATGGATGCCTGTGTAAGTCGAGCATTTTCTATTGTGTTAAGCTACCAAAATTGTAGGTTTCTTTGTTACAGCAACTAGCAATACATCTACCTTGCAGGGTATTATTTCCCTGAGACTATGAGATGAAATCATATGTGTATGACCCATGCCACCAAGATAAGGGACTAAGGAACTGAGAGATTGGAAAGTCGTGATCTCTTCTGCCTGGAATGGCAATTCTCACACCAAACTTGAGTATATGTTAGAATCCCCCAAGAGCCATTTAAAACATCATGGGTCCCACCTCAAGAGTTTCCAATCCTGGAGTGGGACTTCTAGCACCTAACTTACCTCTCTTACCTGTCAAATTTTCTGCTTGATGATGACCTCCATGAGGGCAGGCACTGGGTCTAACTTCTTGGCAACTCCCTCCCTGGAAGTGACATAATACCTGGCAAGTAAACAATGAGTTTAAAAGGCTTGAAGCTGGGTGTGATGGCACATGCCTGTAATCCCAGTTCTTGGGAGGCTGAGACAGGAGGATCTCAGGTTCGAGGCCAGCCTCGGCAATATAGCAAGACCCTGAGTAACTTAGTGAAAGTTACCCTCAGTAACTTTCAACTATTGCAGTAGTTGAAATAATGCTATGAATGTATAGAAAATTATCAATTCCAATCTCAAAGACATGCAGGGGAGGAGGGGACCCGATGGGGAGGGCACCAATAGTTGTGTGCATGTATTTTTCTGACATTCTGTACCCCAGTATGATGTAAAATTACAATGCACCAAATAAAAATAATAAAACAATCACATGATATTAAAAAGAAATAAAAATAAAAAGGTCTGGGGGTATAGCTCAGAGGTAGAATGCCCTCAACTGATATTGAAGAAACAAAGAGGAAAATGTTGCTGGTGTGCAGCTCTTAGAACTGAGTTATAACCAATGTGCTTCAGTTCATGGGCGTGAAGATTTCCTCATTCCTAAACAACATTGACTGGTGTTATTCCTTTCCCCACAACCCCACTAAGGTAAGAAATTATAGCAGTAACTGTTGTCTGCCAAGCAGATTTTCATTTTGACTCTGTGTGTGTGTGCGTGTGTGTGTGTGTGTGTGTGTGTGCATGTGCGTATGTGTGTGTGTGTGTGTGTGTGTGTGTGTTACTGGGGGCTTGAACCCAGTGGTATTCTACCTCCAAGTTACACCCCTAGCCCTTTTAAATTTTTATTTTGAAATGGAGTCTCCCTAAGTTGCTGAGGCTGGCCTTGAACCTGCACTCCTCCTGTCTCAGCCTCCCTAGTCCTGGGATACCAGGCCTGTGCCACTGTGCCTGGCTTCATTTTTGCCCTTTGCTGGTATTTTTTTGGAAGAGTTCCTGGGATGGATGAAACAGTTTGTATCCTGGAGAGCATCATAGCCATTCTATCAGGCAAAATTCATTTTGCTTTTGAATTCTGGGGGTTTAATCTGTGAAGTAGAGTTTTCACTCGACCATGCAGGAGGATCTCATTTCTGAGAGCTGATGCCATTTGAGAAAGAACATGGACTCTATTTCCTCTCAGCGGGGCTTCTCTGCAGAATACAAGTCAAGGGGTTCACAGCAATCAGCAATTGCTTCTGCAGGGCTGACCCCACAGGGAAGCAGAGGAAGGAGCCCTTTTCTGGGGCGAGAGAGGCCTTGGAAGCAGCTATTTTTTTTTTTTTTTTTTTTTTGCAGTACTGGGGATTGAACCAGGGTCATTCTACCTCCGAGCTCTATCCCCAGCCCTATTTTTTTATTTTTTATTTTGAAACAGGGTCTTACTAAGTTGTGGAGTTCCTCACTAGGTAGCTGAGGCTGGCCACGAACCCGGATCCTCCCGTCTCAGCCTCCCAAGTGCTGGGATTACAAGCCTGCGTCACCACGCCCGGTTGGAAGCAGTTATTAAAAAACACGTTATATGGAAAAGTGGGAGAGGGGTTCTAAAGAAACGAATTGTGTACACTTGGCAATTTTGCCTGTGGTAGGCTCTAAACTCTGTCCATGAAGTGAAAAGTTTGACATGATGAACTGAAATTAAGAACAATTAGCAAAACACAAATTACATTTAAACATTTGATGAGCCATGGAACTTTATTTTAGGACCTTCACTGTGAACTTTCCCAACATGATTTAGTGAAATTGGAGTATGTGAATTAAAAAAAAGAAAGGTTTGGCATGAATGATTTCAAAGGGTAATTCTTTAATTTCTCGCTCTCGCTCTCGTTCTTTTTAAATTGGTACTGAGGATTGAATCCAGGAGTGTTTTACCTCCAACCCTTTTTTATTATTTTGAAACAGGATCTTGCTAGTTGCTGAGGCTGGCTTTCAACCTGTGATCCTCCTGTCTCAGCCTCCCATGTAATGGGATTACAGGCATGTGCTGCCACGCCCAGCTTCTAAAAGGTGGTTCTGATTTCAGCGACTGCAAGTTGACTGGTGCCAGGAGGGTTGGTGGTAGAAGTGCTGTCAGAATTCCTGGGCTGAGTTTCCTGCTTTTATCCAGGCTACTGGCCACAGGACCAGTGTGGTAATGCCTGCAGGAGGAGACCCTGGGGAGGAAGGTGGCACAGTACCGCCTTTGGGCTTGTCTGCACAGGCGCCCCCAGGATCCTGACAAGAGAGAGGAAACCTTCCCAGATCCCCGCCCACTAGGCTCACATTTCAAGGGCCGAACTATATCTGATTTCAATTTCTTGGGTTAATTTATACTCCACTCTAAACAAACCCTTGTAAAAGCTGAGGACCAGCAAGGATAAAAAGAAGCTGTTTTTTTTTTTCCATTGCAGTTTCTCCCTTGTGATTGGTGGAGAAGCAAGTTTTTTAGTAAACGAGCCCACATTTCAGCCTGAGATCTGCAGGGTGCTGGCTTGGGAGGAGGCAAGGCGCAACTCAGTAAGAGTCTGTTGGTGCTCAGCTCTGTGCTGGGTGTTCCTACTCATTAAATTAGTGGAATGAAGGAATTTTGCACCCCTCCCCCTTGGGGGCTTGGGGAAGTTTAGCTATAATTTGTAGCATGGTGTAGCGTGGACAAATGTCAACACGTTTATGAAAGTCATCTGTTTGGCCACCCCAGGCATCAGACTCCAGTTAATCGCTACCAAATCTTGTCACTCAGCTGATATTTCAGAGTCAAGCTATTCTCTAACTTTGTATTTTAATTTGAATATTTGGGGCAATTTGATGTTGTGCATGGTAATTTTCTGAGAGCGTCCTCTTTCCCACTTCAAGTCCTTGATAATTTGGAATCCACTCCATTTTGGGGAGGGGGATAGTGGGGATTGAACCCAGAGGCATTCTACCTCTGAGATATATGCTCAGCTCACTTTTATTTTTTATTTTGAACCAGGGTCTTGCTAAACTGCTGAGGGTCTTGCTAAGTTGCTGAGGCTGGCCTCAAACCTGCGATCTTCCTCTGCCAGCCTCCAAAGTACTGGGATTACAGGCATGCGCCACCACACCCTGCTTCCAGTCTGGTTCATTCACCAACTAAACTGCTAAAATGAGCCTGACCTGGGATCATCTCCAGCGCTCTGTGTTTTGTTTTTTCTTTCCTCATTTTCATTCCAGAACTTTAAGAATTGGTTTTCTCCATCTGGGGTTGGAGTTCTAGGTCTGACAGTGATTTGGCTCAGTTATACTTTCATTGCTTTATGTCACCATTTAAAGTTCAGCAATATTTTATAATTGTGGAGAAGGTATGTCTGACAACACAGCTTATGGTATTTGGATTTTAGGTTCTTCTAGACATGGTAGTAAAATGAGAGGCTACTGAATAAGTAAGTACACATGATTTTTAATATATGTATACACTCATCACTCTGTATCCATGGGGGATTAGTTCCAGGACCCTCGCAGATGCCAAAATCTGTGGATGCTCAAATCTCTTACATAAAATGGCATAGTGTTTACATAGTTCCCATACACAGAGTGCTGTATATTTTACATCATCTCTAGATTACTTGCAATACCTAATGCAATGTAAATGCTGTGTACATAGTTGCCATACTGTATTTTTTAGGGAATGATGACAAGAAAAAAGCCTGTAGATATCCAGGATGGATGCATTTTTTTTCAAATATTTTTCATTAGCAGTCAGTTGAATTCATGGATACAGAACCTGCGGCTATGGAGGGCCAACTCTGTATGTAAATGGAGTCTGTGTTTATGATTGCCGAGGATTCCCCTTAAATATTCTCTTTCAGGCTCTAGTTAAATGCAACTTATAAATGGTTGCTGTGATTTGGGCTCCTTTAAGATATTAAAGTATACACTGAGATTCTTTTAATTCTAAACTTTATGTCAGTAGCAAGTTGTAATAGGAATAGTTTGTTATGGGGGCACTGAAGGCACATTTGAGTTCACACAGAGTTTATGACTAAGTCAGAAAAGGGGGGTACTGTGTGTCTGTTTTGCATTTGGCTCTATCCTCCAGACACACCCATCACCCACGCACTTATAGATAAAGGCAAATCAAAGGCCCTTTGCAATCTCTTTTCTGGGCCCCTTTCAACTGTTTCTGAGTATGCCAAACCTAAGCTTAAACTAATAGGCAAATAATACAACCAACTTGGGTATCTGTCAGCAGATGAATGGATAAAGAAAATGCGGTATATACATGCAATGGAATTTTACTCAGCCATAAAGAGGAGCACAGTTATGTAGTTTGCAGGCAAATGGATGAAACTAGAGAACATTATGCTAAGTGGGATCAGCCAGTCACAGAAGGTCAAGGGTCATGCGGGGTTTTTTTTGTTGTTTTTTTTTTCCCTCCTATGTGGAAGCTGGAGAGAAAATAGGAAACAAAAGGGACTTGAGATAAATGAGGAGAGACACCAGGAGAATAGTGGAAGGGGATTGGGGGAGGGAGGTGGGGAGAGAAAAAGGAGGATTGAGGAAGGAAACAGTGCAAATAATGCTGTGTCCATATATGACGGTATCTCTGTCAGTCTCACTCACATGTACAGAGAGGGAGAAGGGAGGAGCAGAGTGGGATGCAGGGAGAGAAGTACACCAAATGCTATGTGTATGTATGTTTTTTATCACTTTAAATTTCATTATGATGTATAATTACAATGCACCAATAAAAGTATAGAAAAAAAGAAAAGAAAAGAAAATGTAGCAAACTGGAATGGGAAAAGGAGAGTAGAAAGAACCTCAGGGAGGGAATGTTCCTGAAATAAGGACATGCTGTCAGCTGCTTAAAACCAAGAGAACTCCCCCTCTTACACAAGCTCCTGTCTTCACCCCAATAGGCCTTTCCTGTTGCAAGCTGGAAATATATAGGAACTGTCTGTCTGCCATGGTGGGATTCAGCATGTGGTAGAAATCATCTCCAGGGGGAACTGGCATCTCTGCAAAATGCTCACTGAGCTCTAAGAGTGTGGAAACCTGGCCAGTGAAGTTGAAGGGATCCCTGCCATCCGTTTAGGGAGTGGAGTGGCTTTTGGGAGCCTCATGGGGGTTAGGATCATAAGGGGACTCCAGGCAGAGGAACTGGAGTAAGGAGGGGCTGGTGAGGTAGAAAATGTAATTCTTAACTTAAAAAAGATGCCTTTCAACCCATTGTGTGGAGCTATACTTTGCATACTATAAAGTTCACCCACTTAAAATATACAATTTAAATTGGGTGCAATGGCACATGCCTGTAATCCTAATCCTAGAACTTGGGAGACTGAGATAGGAGGATCACGGCTTTGATGATAGCCTCAGCAACTTAGAAAGATCCTGTTTCAAAAATAAAAGAGAAAAGCCGGGCATGGTGGCATGCTTGTAATCCCAGTACTTGGGAGGCTGAGACATCAAGATCCGGGTTCACGGCCAGCCTCAGCTACTTAGTGAGGCCCTCCGCAACTTAGTGAGACCCTGTTTCAAAATAAAGAATAGAATTAGGACTGGGGGTGTAGCTCAGAGGTAGAATGCCCCTGGGTTCCATCCCCAATACCACAAAAAATAAAAGAGAAATAAGGTCTGAAGATATATCCTGGAGATAGAATGTCCCTGGATTTTATCTCTAGTATTACACATGTAAACATTTACAATTTAATGATGTGTGTGTGTGTGTGTGTGTGTGTGTGTGTGTGTGTGTGTTAGTTGGGATTGAACTCAGGGGCTTTGTACCTCTGAGCTACACCCCCAGCCCAATTTTTTTATTTTTATTTTGAAACAAGGTCTCACTAGCTTGATGACAGTCTCACTACTTGCTGAGGCTGTCCTCAAACCTGTGATCCTTCTGTCTCAGCCTTCCAAGTACTGGGATTACAGGCATGTACCACTGTGCCCGGCCAATTCAATGATTTTTTTTAAGTAAATTTACTGAGATGTATAACCATAAACATAATCCAGTTTTAGAGCACTTTAGTACCGCCATAAGATCCCTTTTTCCCATTTATAGTTAATTTTTCCGCCTTCAGCCCTAGACAAACACAAATTTACTTTCTGTCTCTATAGATTTGCCTATTCAGGACATTTCATATAAACTGAGTTATCTACTATATACTCTATGGATTTTTGCATCTGGCTTTTTTTGACTTAGCATCTATTTTCTGAGGTTCATTCATGTTCTAGCACATATCACTTTTTTTTTGGTACAGAGATTAAACCCAGGGGTATTTTACCTCTAAGGTATACCCCCAGTTCTATTTTTATTATTTTTATTTTGAAACAGGGTCTTGCTAAGTTGTGGAGGGCGTCACTAAGTTTCTGGGGCTTGCTTTGAACCTGTGATATTTCTGTCTCAGCCTGCCACATACTAAGATTACAGGTGTGTGCCACCATGCCCAGCTAGCACATATAATTTTATTCCTTCTTATTGCTGAATATTATTCTGTTGTTATAGTTGTACCACATTCTGTCCATTCACCAATTGATAGATATCTGGGTTGTTTCTACATTTTGGTTATTATGAATAATGCTGTTGTGAACATTTGCATGCAAATCTTTGTGGACGTATGTTTTTATTTATCCTAGGTAGATACCTAGGAGCAGAATATCTGGATCATACAGTAAATTCATATTGAACTGCTTTACATATTGGCTATACCATTTTACATTCTCACTAGTAAGGTAATGAGGATTTCAGTTTCTCCACATCCTTCCCAATGTTTGTTATAGTCTGTTTTTAAAAATTATAGCCGCCGGGCATGGTGGCACACGCTTGTAATCCCAGCATTTGGGAGGCTGAGACCGGAGGATCCGGGTTCGCGGCCAGCCTCAGCTACCTAGTGAGGCACTCTGCAACTTAGTGAGACCCTGTTTCAAAATAAAGAATAAAAAAAATAGGGCTAGGGGTGTAGCTCGAAGGTAGAATGCCCCTGAGTTCAATTCCCAGTACCGAAAAAAAAATTATAGCCATTTTAGTGAGTATGGAATATGATATCATCAAGGTGTTAATTTGTATTTCTTGGATGACTAATGTTAAGCATCTTTTCATGTGCTTATTGGCCATGCATATATCTTTGCTGAAATGTAAATTAAAATCTATACATATTTGTTGTATTTAAAAGCAACTATGAGCTCAGCATGGTGGCACATACCTGTAATCCCAGTAATTTGGGAGGCTGAGGCAGGAGGGTCACAGGTTTGAGGCCAGCCTTAGCAAGACTCTCAGCAACCTTGTGAGACACAAATAAAAAAATAAAATAGGGGGAATTGTAGCTTGGAGGTAAGACACCCCAGGTTCAATCTCAGTACAAAAAAAAATAAAAAGGAATTTGAGGTGACTACCATTGTCACTCTGCCCTGGGTACCGGACAGGAGGATTATCACCAAGATGAGTCTCCGTCCCAAGACTGGCAATAGGCTGAGCTTTCCAGAAGACTAACTCCCTCCTGCATCAGACACTTTCAGCCTTTTCACCTGAGGATTAGGAGCAATTCTATAAACTGACGAACTAGAGAAAAAGTACATTGGGAAAAAAATGGATGCGTGATTTGTTTTCTGTGAGTTAGATTTTTCCTTTCCTTTTCTTTTTTTTTAACGCAAGTTAGCCTTCTATGGGAAAAAAAATGGCAAGCTAAGGTTGGATTTCTTTATCTGTCAAGATATATTTGTGTTTTAGAAGATGGAGATTTCTGTTGTTTTCTATTTATGCCATTATTTTTATGTTATTTTATTATACTTTTATTGTTACAATGTAAGTATATACCATAATGAGATTCAAACTGATACAAATATACATGCCATGATTTTCCTTTATATTCTGAATACTCTCATTGCCAAGTAACTTGGCAAATTCCAAGGCATTTTTATTTGTGTGTGAATCTGATTAACAAATAATGCCACTAAGCAGAACCCTACCTTGGAGGCTCAGACAGGAAGATTGCAGGTTTGAGGCCAGCCTCAGTAAGTAATAAGACTCTCAGCAACCTCGGGAGACCTTGTTTCAAAATAAAAAATAAGCAGGCTGGAGATACAGCTTGAAGGCATAATGCCTCTGGGTTTAGTTTAATTCTCAGTAACACACACACACACACACACACACACACACACACACACACACACACACGGACCCAATCTCTTTCTTGGATGGGGAATAGAGATGGCACATGATGAGTCAAAAAAAAAGTAAGTTTGAGTATCAAGTAGCAGTACATCATTAGTAGGATATCACATCAAGCTAATGCCCTTAGGGATAATGGAGAAGGGGTGATGAATGGGAGCCAACATGTTTCCTGGAGCTTTGAAGTATGGTCCTGATAGGCTCAGCTAAAAAAAGGCTGTATTACTGAGAAGTCCATACCATTCCCTAGTGCTTATGCAGAATCACTCTGGAGTTTACATCTGAGCTGTGCCCTGAGTTCTAATGGCCAGCCATTCTAAAATGGCATGTAGCATATTGTTATAATGGCATGTAGCATATTCTTGTTACTCAGGGGCTCAGAATGTGGTGATCAGGGGCAAGACCATGACTCCCAGTGCTACCGATGTCAGGAAGATGCATGTATCATTGTTATTTATGGTCAAAGCTACCGTTGGTAGCCAACCAAAGCTACTGGTCGGCAGAAGGATGCTAGAGGGAATGCCATAGGAATAGGCTGACAGTGTGGAAGTCAGATTTCCTCCTGGTTTCATTCATTTTGCTCCAAAGGTGTCAAAGTATGCATTCTAATAGAACTCAGAGGAAAGAATCCTAGTCACAAGTGAAAACATAACTTGGTTTATTTTATTTTATTATTTTTTTTTAACTCGGGATTGAACCCAAGGGCATTCTTCCTCTGATCTACACCCCCAGCTCTATTTTATTTTTATTTTGAAACAGGGTCTTGCTAGATTGATGAGAGTCTCACTACTTGTGGAGGCTATCCTCAAACCTGTTATCCTCCTGTCTCAGCCTACCAAGTACTGGGATTACACATATGTGCCATCACGCCTGGAAGTTTATTTGTTTTTAAAATAACATAATAATAATTACGCAGTAGTGTTTTTGGTGTGGCACTGGGAATTGAACCTAGAGGCATTCTACCTCTGAGCCAAATTTCCATCCCTTTTTACTTTTTATTTTGAAACCAGGTCTCGCTAACTTGCTAAATTGCTGAGGCTGGGCTCAAACCTGCCATCCTCCTGTCTCAATATCCTAGGTACTGGGATTACAGGCATGTGCCACCATGCCCAGCTTATATAGTAGTATTGGTGTGAAATAAAATATATGCATTGTGCCAGCACAAAGTAGGCACACAGTAGACAGAGACTGTTATTTTGCTGAGCTTGTATGCCTTGAATGTTTGGCTTATAGTCCATGAAGAGCTCATATTCTCCAAATTTCCATCCATTGATTAAGTCATCAATCAAGGCATTCCTTCAAAGCATTTTTTTTTGGAATAGCTACTATATAGCATCAATTGTTCTGGGTGCAGAGAATGCAGTGATGTATGAAACATGGTCTCTATTCACAAGTTATGAAAAATCTAGGTAGGAAGTTATTTCTAGAAGACTGTGTCAGGGCTGGGATGTAGCTCAGTGGCAAAGCGCTCTCTTTGCAAGTGCAACACCCTGGGTTCGATCCTCAGTGACACACACACACACACACACACACACGCACACACGCACACACACAGACACAAAACCAAAAAAAAGTCAAGCTAGAAGACTGTGTAAATGACTTTGTCAGAGGATTGAATAAATGTCCTCTTGTCAGAGGGCAGAAAAGGAAATGATTCATTGTACCTGAGTACAAGGAGAGAGCAAGAACCATAGATGTTACTGCAGAAAAGGTGATATTTGAGCTGGGCTTTGAAGGATGGGTAGGAGTTCACTAGGTAGATATGGCAGGGAGAGGGTTTCCAGAAGACAAAAGAAGAAATGCCGGGGCCTAGTCACAGGGTATCATGTGTGTGGAGAACTTTATCCTCGTGACTATGGTGTGGGCATGGGTTGGGTGGTGGCAGGATATGAACAGGAAATGTATTTCAGGGCGGAATCTCACAAGGCCCTAAATGACATTTTAAGGACTTTTAGCTGAACACTGCAGGCAAAAAGAAAACATAATGGGTTCCGGGAGGAGCGGCATGGCTATTTTCCCCGAATTAATAATTTTTTTCAATTTGTAGGAACAAGAACATATCATCTAGTAAATATAACCCAGGTGTCCAATCTCTTGAGAAAAATGACTTATGAAAGGAGAGATCCAAAATTCAATAGGAAACCTGGTAAATCACCTGACCTCCAGCCAACAATAAAAAAAAAAGTCCTATTGTAGTAAACACCATTATAAAGGCTGCCTGCTACAAAGCTATTTCTATCTCGAGGCAGATGGCTCAGAAACACCATGTTCTTTTTATCTAGTCACAATAACTTATGTAGAGTGGATAACCCGGTGTAATAAATTCCATCTTTGTTCCCTGTGCATGTAACAGTTCCTTTCTACAGGGAAAGTAACTGCTTCTCTACCACACGCAGGAAGAGGAGGCTGCTTTGAACTGCAGCTGAACTCCATCGAGTTTTCCTCTTGAGCTCTCAATCTCCAATGCTCCCTTGACTCCCTTTCCCATCTCCCCCACAAATATTCCACGCCCTTCATCTGCAAAGCTCCTGGAGACTTCCAAACCCCCTAGCCCACTTCCCAAGCAAAACCCCCCAACACCAACTCTCAGGAGCTCACAACAGGGACCCCCGTTGATTTCCAAATGAGGTGGATTCTTGACCTCTGCAGATTCAACAACTGCTATCCTGCCTCTTCCTGAGTGACACTGACAGTCATTTCTATTTCTGGTGGGGCATATGAATTTCAAGCCAGCCTCTTCCAAAGGGAAGCCCAGGCACCTGCTGGCACCCACACTTGAAGAGGGAGTTGTTTCCACTCCTTGCTTGTATCATATGTGTTTTTGCTCAGCAAGTTCTGTTGTACTGCATTTTGTGAGGGATGTCATTATCTGAGGATATTAAATTTGAGAATTCAAGAAGATCCCATGGTTAATATTGCACATAGGAATGTTGAAGACTTATTCTGTACTTTATATTTGCTGATACTGAGCAAGGGTACAGTCCTTACTTGTGTGTGTGTGTGTGTGTGTGTATCTTTCTTAACATTTTTTGGTACTGGGGATGGATCCCAAGAGTGTTCTCCCTCTGAGCTATTACCCCCCCCCCAGCCCTTTTTATTTTTTATTTTGAAACAGTGTCTTTCTAGGTGCCTGAGGCTAGTCTTGAACCCGTGATCTTCCTCTCTAAGCCTCCCAAATACTATGATACAGATGTGTGCCACCACACCTGGCTTAACTTTTATTTTTTTAATTTTTTTGCAGTATTGGGGATTGAACTCAGGGGCATTCTACCTCCGAGCTATACCCCCAGCCCTATTTTTTTATTGTTTATTTTGAAACAGGGTCTCACTAAGTTGCGGGGGGCCTCACTAGGTAGCTGAGGCTGGCTGCGAACCCAGATCCTCCAGTCTCAGCCTCCCAAGTGCTGGGATTACAAGCGTGCGCCACCATGCCCGGCTCTTAACTTTTATTTTTAAAAATAAAAATTTCAAATTTACAGAAAAAATGCAGGAACAGTATAATGAACTTTCATAAATATTTATTTATTAGCATTTTCCAGAAGATAAGACAACCACAAATCAGATTAACTGGTGAGAAAGGGTATTTGTTAATATAACACTAGCTATTCTAACAGAATACCCAAACCCCTCTCTATATGTATACATATTGTTAATTTTTTGTGGTACTGAGGATTGAACTCAGAAGCATTCTACCTCCAAGCAACACTCTCAGACCTTTTTATTTTTTGTTCTGAAACAGAGTCTCACTAGGTTACTGAAAGTCTCACTAAGTTGCTGACACTGGCCTTGAACCTGTGATATTTCTATCTCGGCCTCTCAAATACTGGAATTACAGGCTTGTGACATCATGCCAGGCTGTTATGCATTATTATTATTTACAGAATAATAATAATGAAACTAACTTACAGACATCATAACCATTTACCTCTAAATATTTCAGTATATAATGATGTTGTCTTACAAAACCACAGTCCAGTTATCCAATTCCAGAAAATGAGCATTAATATAATCACCATTTGCTAGTATAGAATCCATATTCAAGTGTTTCTGATGGTTTCAATCCCATTTTACAGAGAAGAGAAAAAAAAAAAAACAACTAAATCGAGCTTGGTGGTGCATGCCTGTTATCCCAGTACTTGGGAGGCTGACACAGGAGGATTGCAGGTTCTAGAACAGCCTTGGTGAATTAGTGAGATCCTCAGTAACCTAGTGAAACCCTGTTTCAGAACCAA
Source organism: Graphiurus murinus (assembly GCA_004027655.1). Taxonomy (NCBI): domain Eukaryota; kingdom Metazoa; phylum Chordata; class Mammalia; order Rodentia; family Gliridae; genus Graphiurus; species Graphiurus murinus. The sequence continues at coordinate 61,077 of PVLC010002273.1, read as the reverse complement.
AAATAAAAAGGCCTGGGAGTATAGCTTGGAGGTAGAATGTCTTTAGATTCACTCCTTAGGACCATACACACACAAAAGCAAACTTTCCATGTTCCAACCTAGGATCAAACACCTGCGTTTAGTCATGATGTCTTTAGTCCCCTTAATCTGGTATACTTCCTCAGGCTGTATTTGTTTTTATGACTTTGACTTATTTCAAAGAGCATAGTCTCATTGCTTCATAAGATGTTCCTTGAATTGGGTTTGTCTGACATTTCACTGTGATTGGATTCAGGTTATGTGTTTTGGGCCAGAACCTTACTTGGATTTTAATTTTTATTCTTGTTAATTTACAATATGATTTTCAAACAGGCAGTTGTTATCAATAAAGTCTCCTGCAACAAAGTATCTGTTATAGTCAGATATTTAATGTCCCCTGAAAAGCTCAGAATTGATATAGTTAAGTCGTGAGAGTTGTAATCTCACCAGTAGATAAATCCATTGTAATGGATTTAATGGGTGGTAACCTAGGCAGGTGGGGTATGGCTGGAGATCCCTGGCCTTAGGGATCATTTCTTTGAATCCTCTTGCTTATTGGCTCTCTTGCTTCTGGCCTCCACGATATGAGGACAGAACCCTACTTTCTCCCTTTCTCTGCTTCCAACCTCCAAAATGTGAGAGTGGAACTTTGTGTGCCCTTTCTCTTTCTCTGCTTCCTGTTACCATGCCCTGAGCTTCAGTTCCCAGCCTCACATGAACCCTAACCCTAGCCCAGAATCTCCAAGAAACTGTGAACAAATAAATCTCCCTTCCTCTAAGTTGTGTCGTCAGGTTTTGGGGACTATATCAGTAAGAATGTTGACTGATAGAATATACAAAGAACTCAAGAAACTCACAGCTAAGAAAACAAATAACACAATCAAGAAATGGGAAAAGGATCTAAATAGACACTTCACAAAAGAAGAAATACAAATGGCCAATAAATGTATGAGGAAATGTTCAACATCATTAGCAATCAGAGAAATGCAAATCAAGACTACCTTGAGATTTCACCTAACTCCAATCAGAATGGCAACTATCAAGAACACAAACAACAACAAATGCTGGCGAGGGTGTGGAGAAGTGGGAACCCTAATACATTGTTGGTGGGATTGCAAATTAGTGCAACCACGTTGGAAAACAGTATGGAGGATCCTCAGTCGAATGGAATGATCCTACCATATGATCCAGCAATACCACTACTAAGTATCTACCCAAAAGAATGGAAACCAAATTATCAGTCTGCTGCATGCGTATCTATGTTTATAGCTGCACAATTCACAATTGCAAAATTATGGAAACACCTAAGATGTCCATCGACAGATGAATGGATTACAAAACTATGGGATATGTACACAATGGAATTTTACTCAGCCATAAAGAAGAACAAAATCATGTTATTTGCAAGGAAATGGAAGGAACTGGAAAACATTATGTTAAGTGAGATTAGTCAGTCACAAAAAGTTAAAAATCGAATGCTCTCCCTAGTATGTGGAAGCTAGGGAGAAAATGAGACATAAGAGGGACTCCAGATGAAGGAGAATCCTTAGGTGAACAAAGAATTTGACTTAACGGAAGGTGAAGGGGGTAGGGTGGACACCCTAATGCACATGATGTACTTTCTATGAACACATCAAAGTCAATCACTAAACTGACCTTGAGAAGGAGGGAAGAGGAGGGAGTGGGGCGGGAATTGGGGAAAGGTTAAATGAGAAATGTGTGCATGGATGTCTTTACCTATACTAGCTTGTACCCAACAAAAATGTGTGATTAACCCTGTTGTACCCAAGAAATGTATAAAAATCCATGCTAAAAAAATAAATAAATTAATTATAAAAAAAAAGAATGTTGACTGAGACAGTAGCATATGAGTAGACTCCAAGGAGATTCATGCTACTGGGGTTTTTATTTTATACTGTTCATAATGCAGATTATGAAAGTCACTTGCCAGGAAGCTGATTTAGAGAAATGACACAGAAAATGGTCCCGGAGGGTAATTTCTTTCTGACATTGCCAATTTGCCCATGGAGTTTTTAAAACATATTCTTATCAGTAAATCATAATTAGACATCATAACGAGGTTCAGAGTGATAGAAACGTACATTCACAGAGCACTTGGTGTGCTTTCCTCTATGTACCTATCAGTGAGGTTGGTAGTGATACTTTCATATAAGGTAATAGCATTATTTGGTCTGTTTGCTTCCTTAATCGTTCTTTTCTCCTTCCCACCTCCCTCCCCCCAGTCCCCTTCCACTATTCTACTTCCTCATTTATCAGAAGTCCCTTTGATTTCCAGTTTTCTCTCTAGCTTCCACATACGAGAGAAAACGTACGACCCTTGACTTTCTGAGACTGGCTGATCTCACTTAGCATAATGTTCTCTCGTTCCATCCATTTTCCTGCAAATGGCATAATTTTGTCCTTCTCTATGACCGAATAAAATGCCATTGTGTGTATATATAGCACATTTTTGTATCCACTCATCAGTTGATGGAGTTTTTGTGTTCTGGCATTTCCCCTTTGCCTTACTGCACTGCTGTCCTTCACTAAGGCATGTGACAGCCAATGATGGAGAGACACTGCCAACATGGAAGTGGCATTTGCCAGCGAAGAGCTGGCAGGGGTTCATGTTACTAAATCTTCATTACTTTTACAAAATACACCACAAAATATAATAAATAATTCACATTAAATTGCACTTATGAAAGCATGAAAAGTTCATTTTGTGATATAGTATCGCCGACTCGGATTGTTGCTAATTCTCAATTATTCATTAAATGGACAGGGATGGTATTTATTCATTGTCACTAGTAAGAATTCAAGAGCTTTCACTGATTTAGATGTGGAATGCTGAGTCTCATAAGATGGGACGTGGACACAAAATAAATGTGGGTGCTCCCCTCCCTCCCTTTCTCCTTCCTGTTCCTTCCTACCACAAAATGTTACTGAAAAGCTACCTTATGCCAGGCATATTGGTGCATGCCTGTAATCCCAGTACTTGGGAGGCTGAGACAGGACGATGACAGGTTCGAAGCTAGCCTCAGCAATTTAGTGAGATTCTCAGCAACTCATCGAGATCTGGTTTCAAAATAAAAAGTATCTAGGAGGTAGAATGACCCTGGATTCAACCCATCACCATAGATAGATAGATAGATAGATAGATAGATAGATAGATAGATAGATAATCCCAGCATTCGGGAGGCTGAGACCGGAGGATCCGGGTTCGCGGCCAGCCTCATGTACCTAGTGAGGCACTCCGCAACTTAGTGAGACCTGGTTTCAAAATAAAGAATAAAAAATAGGGCTGGGGGTATAGCTCGGAGGTAGAATGCCCCTGAGTTCAATCCCCAGTACCGCAAGAAAAAAAAAATAGATAGATAGATAAATAAATAAATACTACTTTGTGTCAGATGGTACAGTTAAGACTACTTTGTGTCAGATGGTACAGCTAAGAATTGGGTTTTTAGGGAATTAAAGATCTATTCCTTGACTTCATTAGAACCTGGTCTTTGAACTCTCAAGCCAGAACCCAAGTTTTCCTCCTTTTTTTTTTTTTTTTAATTTATTTTTTGTTACTGGGGATTGAAACCAGGGGCATTCTATCTCTGAGCTACACTTCCAGTCCTTTTATTTTAATTAAAAAAACTGAAACAGGGTATTGCTAAGTTGCTGAGGCTGGCCTCAAACTACGGGGATTACTGGGGTATACCACCATGCCTGACTTGTCACTGACCTTTTGTTTTGTTTCTTACCTCCAAGCTCCAACTCCAGCCTTTCTTAGCTTTTGTTTTTGAAACAGATCTTGCTAGGTTGCTGAGAGTCTTGCTAAGTTACTGTATGCTGTCCTCAAACCTGCTATCCTCCTGTCTCAGCCTCCCAAATACTAGGATTACAGGTATGTTTCATCATGTCCGGCTTGCCACTGTCCTCTTTGGCCTGCATTCTCTCAACTTTCAATGCCCCTCAGTTCCTTTCCAGATTAAAGTCTTCAGAGATGTCATTTATACCTTGGATTTTGACATGTACATCTGTCAACTCATTATAAATCCATTATAATTTCAAGCATAGTATAATAGAAATAACACTGGACTTGGAGCCAGGTGATGTCTGTTCCTGACTGTGGCAGAGATGGGCCAGTGCTGTTCCCCAAACTTGTATTTTCTTTTTTGGCAAACAACTAGACATCATTTTGCAGGCTCTCTTGCACTTAGCTGTGACCATGTCATTGAGTTTTCACCAGCAAAATGTGAGGCAGAAATGATCTATCATTTCTAGGCCTGGCTCCCAGTAACCTGCCCTGTGTGTGTGTGTGTGTGTTTTTCCTTCCACATAGACAAACTCCAGGTTGATGGTGGATTTGTGAATCACGTCAATGAACAGAGATCCCTGCATTAGATTATTCCAGAACTTAGCAGTAAATGCCTATGTTTTAAGTCACTGAGATTTTGGTGTCTATAGGGGTAGCTAGGTTATCTTTTTTTTTTTTTTTGGTGCATTGTAATCATACATCTTTGTTAGTTACAAGCTGATAAAGGCATACATGCATACATTTCTCATTTAACCCTTCCCCAATTCCTGCCCCACTCCCTTGCCCTCCCTCCTTTTCAAGTTCAGTTTAGTGATTGACTTTGATATGTTTGTGAAAGTACATCATGTGCATTAGGGTGTCCCCCCAATCACCTTCAGTTAAGTCACCTTCTTTGTTCATCTAAGGTTTCTCCTTCTTCGTCTAGAGTCCTTCTTATGTCCCACTTTCTCCCTAGCTGCCACATATTAGGGAGAGCATATAATTTTTTACTTTTTGTGACAGACTAATCTCACTTAGCATAATATTTTTCAGTTCCATCCACTTCCCTTCAAATGACATGATTTTGTTCTTCTTTATGGCTGAGTAAAATTCCATTGTATACATATCCCATAGTTTTGTAATCCATTAATCTGTTGATGGACATCTTGGCTGGTTCCATAGTTTGGCAATTGTGAATTGTGTGGCTATAAATATAGACATACATGCATCGGTCTGATAGTTTTGTTTCCATTCTTTTGGGTAGATACCCAGAAGTGGTATTGCTGGATCATATGGTAGATTCATTCCTATTTGTCTGAGGATCTTCCATACTGTTTTCCAAAGTGGTTGCACTAATCTGCAATCCCACCAACAATGTATTAGGGTTCCCACTTCTCCACACCCTTGCCAGCATTTGTTGTTGGTTGTGTTTTTGATGATTGCCATTCCAATTGAGCTAGTGTTATCTTAATGAAGACTCTGTCACATTAATAACTCTGACTTGTCATCTTACTTTCTGTCTCCCCTTGGGCATCTTCTAGGACCTCTGTTACCTCTTCTGTCAATGGGGATAAGAAGGTAGCATTGGTGGCTCCATTTCACAGATGAGAGGATTAAATGAGGTAGTGTTAGCAAAGATATTTTGTAAACAATTACACAAATATAAGATGGTATTATTATTTATTTTTTGTCCTGGCACTTGAATCCGAGGGCATTAAACCTCTGAGCTACACCCCCAGCCCTTTTTAATTTTCATTTTGAAACAGGGTCTCACTAAGTTGCTGAGACTGGCCTCAAACCCACAATACTCCTGTCTCAGCCTCCCAAGTACTGGGATTGCAGGCATGCACCACCACACCTGGCTTGAAGGTGGTGCTATTTTTATTTAATCTTGTCGTTTATAATATGTTTTCTATTTGTGCACCTCAGTTCCTTACTTAATCAAGTTACATTTCCTGATGAATGTATGTCAAGGCTGGTTCTAGAGCCCTGGCCTGCTCAGGCTATATAAATTAGGCTGAGGAACACCCAGATTTTGGTGATACCCTCTTACATGTCAGTTTGGAGACTGCCTGTCTCAGCCAGGCCACCAATGGATCCTTCTAGTCTTAGGTGATGTCTCAGAATTTGACCTCCTGACCCTGTGATTATCTAGGGCCCAATTACAGGCATAAGAACTGTAGGTTCCTCAAGTCTTTCCTGGATCCTTTGAGGTCTCATTATAATTTCAAACAAAATACCGAGTGCTCATGATTATGTTATTATTGCATGCAGTATTCCAGACCATCTTCATAAGCACCTGAAGAAGGAGTTACTTTGTCATTCCCACTCTGTAGATTATAAAAACTGAGGCTTAAGAAATTAGGTCAAATAAGGTCAGAGCTGGGCACAGTGGCATACCTATAATCCCAGGACTTTGGAGGCTGAGACGGGAGGATTGCAGGTTCAAAGCCAGCCTCAGCAATTTAGCAAGACTCTTTTACAAAATATAAAATAAAAAGGGATGGGGGTGTAGCTTGGAGATAGAATGCTCCTGGGTTCCATCCCCAGCACCAAAAAAAGAAAAGATAAAGGAAGAAAGAAATAAAGGAAGGAAGGAAGGAAGGAAGGAAGGAAGGAAGAAAGAAAGAAAGAAAGAAAGAAAGAAAGAAAGAAAGAAAGAAAGAAAGAAAAAAAAAAAAAAGAAAAGAAAGAAAGATGCTCAAGGATGTGGTGGTGTGAGTCTGTGGTGGTCCCAGCTACTTGGGAGGCTGAGGCAGGAGGATTGTTTGAGCCCAGGAGTTTGAGACCAGCCTGGGCAACATAATGAGACCTCATCTCAATAAAGAAAAAAAAAGAAATTTGATCATAGTTATTCAGTGTAGATGCATGTGAACTCCAGTTGCTAAAACATCTTGGCTTTTAACTTCTATGTGTCTGATGGTTTACTCTGTTTCACACTCCAGTATTGCCTATTCTTTTCTAAGAGTCTCGCTTCTGAGAAAGCCAAATCTCCTAGGAGGAGAAAAAGGGCTTACTTTTAAAAACAACCAGCAACAATCATCACCTTGATGCTTCAAATGGACATTAATATTTTTGGTCACTTCTAATTTATTATTTATCTTACTCGCTGCATCATAATTTACCCACAAGTTATAAATGCAATTAAAAATATGTTAAGAAAACACTCCCTGAGGAAAGTTGCACATCAGGAAGTGCTGGGTGGATGGTCTTGCTACCTGTATAGACCTAGCTGCCTTCGATGGGCTCTCTGTGGGCCACAAGCTTTAATCCATCCCCAAATGCTTGGTGACATAATACATGAAGGTAACACCCAAGCCATTTCCTATCTTGCCAGTTGAAATGGCCTGAAAAACAAAATCAGGTTATTTTGCTTGATCTTGACAGTGATATAACATTCTGTATTATATGGTTGATCTGTGCTGATCCAATAACCCATGGAATCTTTCTAGGCTGGCTCCCAGCTTTGGAGGAATCTTCTATGAAAGTTGAACAATTGGGTTGTCAAGCAAGTATGTTCTCTATTGTTAATTAAAATGGAGTGTATAACAATTTGTTTTTCTTATAAAACATGAATTCAACCGGATCTCAGTTGAACTCTTAAAATTTCAAAATGTTCACGTCCCTCTGTGATTTGGAGAGGGCTGAACCTCCTCTTGATAACCATATCATTGGATGTTTTAACCCATGAGTAAGGGGACCCTTCCCATGGGACAGTATCACTAAATTCATCATCAAAGTCAAAAGGAAGACAGTGTTTGAACAGCCAATAATCTCACATCTCTCTCCTCGAAGTTTCCGACAGCTCTGCAGTCTAGGCCTTCTTATCTCCATATGACACATAACAAATTGAATTAACTTGCCCAAGATGTACAGCTAGTAAGTGGCAGATCCAGGGTTTGAAGCCAGTCAATCTTGGCCCCACCGCCCAGACCCAAAGATCTCTGTGCTCAGAACACATCTGCTTCCTAAATAAGGAATGCCCATACTCTAAACATCCATAGGGAGTTGAGAACTGTGAAGCAAGAAACAAAGCTTGCTTTGTTGGAGCCCCTCTGGTCCACCATGGCAAGGCTGCCTTCTTCGGTGTGCATTCTTCACGAAAGAACCTCTGCTGATGCCTGCTTGAGGGCTCTCCCTGGGGACTGAGGGAGGATCAAGTCAGGGGAGACCTGGAATATCGGAAAGATGGAGCCAATGAGATCCATGCACTTCCAATTACATAGCATTCCTTCTATATGCCTGCTCAATACCCTGGTCCTTCTTCCAAGCATACCCAGAGTTTCAGCTTTGGCAAATGCCTGGGAGATTTCATGCTTTTTTCTCCCATGTAATAAGAAAGTCATTTTTGCCTCAAGCAAGGGGAAACACTGGCATTTGAATGTTGAAAAATGTTTGGGTGGGTTGCCTTTTAAAAAATATTAGATTTATTGTTGCCTTTGTTTGGAAACCTTGTGGACATTTGCAGTATTGAGTTCCCTTGCTGAGCTTTTCTGGAAACTTGGGGGGAGTGGAAGTTGAGAGGCAGAGGAACAAGGTAGGTTTTTAAACTCTAAGTCTGATGGCTCCATAGAGGATTTTAAAGTCTGTGCTTCCTGAGTTTCAAGTGGTATTTGACCCAGTCACCATGCTGGATAGACAGCATAGGCCTGGCAAGAACACCATCCTCATGCATGGAATCCCAGTACTTGGGAGGCTAAGACAGGAAGATTGTAGGTTCGAGGCCAGCCTCAGCAACTCAGTGAGACTCTGTTTCAAAATAAAGTATAAAATAGGATTGGGGGTATAGCTCAGAGGTAGAATACCCCTGGGTTCAATCCCTAGTACCAAAAATAAGGGGATGGGGCTGTAGCTCAGACAGAATGCCCCTGAATTCAATCCCTGGTGCCACACACACGTAAAAAGAACACCCCAATGGTGCCATGGCTCCCTGTTTGGGTTCCTTACTTTCCAAAAAGCATGGAACAAAGCAAGTAAAGGCTTACTGTTGACCTTTTGGAGAAACTTAAGACAATTTTTTGTGTGTGTGTGTGGTACTGAGGATGGAACCCGGGGCCATTCTACCACTAAGCTACATTATCACCTTCCTACATTAAGATCAGGAAATGAACCTTACAGTGATACCTTCTTTAAAGACTCCCCCCCCCATCCCTCCTGGAGCCTCCCCTCTCACTCTGGTCTAATTGGACCTCTCTGGTTTTTCCTCTTCCTCTCTCAGTATGGGAAACACTCTATTGTGTGTGTGTGTGTGTGTGTGTGTGTGTGTGCGCGCGCGTGTGTGTGTGTGTGTGTGCGCGTGTGTGTGTGTGTGTGTGTGTGTGTGTGTGTGTGGACTATCTCAGATGATATTTATGGAGCAGCCAGGCAGCACCCCTATCTATTTACATTTCCAAGTTTTAGAGGTTTCTTTGATAGAACAATATGTTTTATCTCCCAAATCTTCCAGCTTTGGGACCAGGGTGAAGGAAATATGTCATTTAGTGGTTGGCAAAAATCAGTGGAGTCTGGGTGTGGTGGTGCACACCTGTAATTCCAGTACTTGGGAGGTGGAGAGAGGAGGATGAGGATCACAGGTTCGAGGCCAGCCTCAGCAACTTAACAAGACCCTGTTTCAAAACAAAAAGGGGCTGGGGGTATAGCTTGGAAGGTAGAATGCTCCTAGGTTCAATCCCCAGTACCACAAGATAAAAAAAAACAACAACAAAAATCAGTGGAGTCCCCACCAGATACTGGGATCTGGAGATGTTGTGAGAAAAGACATAATTCTGCCCTCTTAGGGACTTCTCAGGTGAGGGGGGGCTGTCTACCTTATAGGTTCCTTCTGTCAACTCACATCCTAATCCCTGCCCCAGAGGGAACACATGTAAATACTGCCAGAACTTTCCATCCTAACATCAACTCCTCACATGCCACTGCCACCACTTCTGCCAATTTCACAACACTCTCACAACTCCCCACTTAAGAGTATGTTCGCATGTGAGGATGCTCATGGACACCCCCAACTCCTGGAGTCAGGCACCTGCTAAATGCGCACGTGTGTGTGTGTGTGTGTGTGTGTGTGTGTGTGTAGAACTGGGGATTGAACCCAGGGGCATTCTACCTCCGAGCTACACTCCCAGCCCTTTATTTATCTTTTACTTGCTAGGTTGCTGAGGCTCTCACTAAGTTGCTCAGGCTGGCCTCAAACCTGTAATCCTCCTGTCTCAGCCTCCCACGTACTGAAATTACAGGTGTGTGCCACCGTGCTTGGCCACCTGAGTATTTGTTAACCTCTTTCATATATATGCAATTGGTATATTCTGGCCACATCAGAACCACATTCTTGGCAGTGCTCCATAAATTTGCATGAGCCAGATAGACTTCTAGCTAAGGGCAGGTCACTATATCCCTTAGTTCCCCCAAAACTCTCTGTGAACATTCTCCTTTGATTTAGGGGTAGACTCAAAAGAAAATAATTATCTTAAATCTTATTTTACATGTCACATGATGAAGATTTATCCCAGACACAAGCATGTATTCTTAATTATAATCGCAGCAGTGATCTGAGCAAGTATAAGATATATGACTGCAAGTTGCTGGTGGTTTTGCATTACCATTTTAGAGCAATTAACGTGTACCACTAAAGTACCCTCTTAAGCAGAAGACAAAATTAAAAAGAAGAGTGAAATGTTACATCCTATCCAAGGAATGCTGTTACTGTTGCATTATAAAGATGAGGAGTTAAGGTTTTCATTTTTAATTACATTACTGAGTGATTCTTCTTAAGGGAACCTCATAGTGAAGAATATAAATTACTGTGAGTTTATGGTGAGGGACTAGTAATCCTTTTGGGAAGCAAACAAGCACACAAATTAGAATTCAGCAACACTCAATGCTAAAGTTTAAAATGTTCTGTCTGGTTATAACCCTTTAAAAAGCCATTAAAAGCCAGGCATGGTAGCACATGCCTGTAATCCTAGTGTTTGGGGCATTCTACCTCCGAGCTACACCCCCAGCCCTTTATTTATCTTTTACTTTGAAACAGGATCTTGCTAAGTTGCTGAGGCTCTCACTAAGTTGCTAAGGCTGGCCTCAAACCTGTAATCCTCCTGTCTCAGCCTCCCACGTACTGAAATTACAGGTGTGTGCCACTGTGCTTGGCCAGGAGGATCACAGGCTCTAGACAAGTTTAAGCAACTTAGCAAGACTCACAGCAACCTAGCAAGACCCTGTTTCAAAACAAAAAATAGAAAAAGGGCTAGGGGTGTAGCTCAGAGATAAAATGACTCTGAGTTAAATCCCTAGTCCCCTCCCCTCTATAAAAGTCATTATAGAGGAATGTTACAATTGATAATGTAGTCTTTCATTTACCCTGCATTTTTGCTATAATTTTTAGAGTGGTGTGTGTGTGTGTGTGTGTGTGTGTGTGTGTGTGTGTGTGTGTGAAGGGTGATAGGGATTGGATTCAGAGTCATTCTACCTTTGAGCTAAACACCCAGCCCTCTTGATATTTATTTATTTATTGTGCTACTGGGGATTGAACCCAGGAGTGTTTTACCTCTGAGCTATACCCCCAGTCCTATTTTATTTTTCAGTTTGAAACAGGGTCTCACTAAGTTGCTGAGAACCTCACTACTTTGCTGAGGCTGGCCTTGGCCTCAAACCTGTTATTCTCCTGTTTTAGCTTCCCAAGTACTAGGATTACAGGTATGCACCACTGTTCCCAACTCGTCTTCATTTTGTTGTTTGAAACAGGCTCTTGCTAAATTGCCAAGGCTGGTCTCAATCCTGCCATCCTCCTACCTCTCAAATACTGGGATTACAGGCTGCGGGTGTTGCTTTATCAGGCTTACCTTCTTCCTAGAGTGTCCCCTTTCCTCTCATAGGTGCCAGACATTTCCAGAATCCTTCTCTCCAGTGCCCTGTTCCAGCTTTGCAAATTCACCCTTCCTTTGCTACCATTAGAATTGCTATTCTTTCCCTCCAAACAACTCAGTTAGCTGTTAGGGGAAAACAGCTGATTAAACAAAGTCACACTCCAGTATTGATGACTAAAAGCACTTAACACTCCCTCGGGTGTCTACATAGGAGACAGAGAGCCTCTAATGATAGAATTTCGGCATTGTACTGGGTTGGTGGGGATTTGGTGGGAGGGGGGCTTGTGTTTTGACGCCACTCAACTCCTCCCACTTGTTCATGTTAAAGGAGCAGATAGAAAAGGATGTTAAAAAATGCCATTTTGGCCAGGCGTGGTGCCGCACACTTGTAATCCCAGCATTCGGGAGGCTGAGACCAGAGGATCTGGGTTTGCGGCCAGCCTCAGCTACTTAGTGAGGCCCTCCGCAACTTAGTGAGACCCGGTTTCAAAATAAAGAATAAAAAAATAGGACTGAGTTCAATCCCTAGTACTGAAAAAAAATGCCATTTTGCCTAAGGTCTTTCTTCCAGGGCTGTGTGTGTGTGTGTGTGTGTGTGTGTGTGTGTGTGTGTGTGTATGTTTTACTAGGGATTGAACCCAGGGGCATTCTACCTGAGATAATCCCCCAGCCCTTTTTTATTTTTTCACTTGAAAACAGGGTCTTACTACATTGCTAAGAGTCTTGCTACATTGCTGAGGCTAGTCTGGAACCTGCAATCCTTTATTCTTAGCCTCCCGAGTACTAGGATTACAGGTGTGTGCCACCACACTTGGCTCTTCCACAGGGCTTTAAATGATGAGCAAATAAATCTTTGGGTTTTCCTAGTCCTAAGAAAGTTTTGTTCAGGATCGCAGGCATCTGTACCTTCTTTGAACTGTGGTGTGATCCTCAACCATGGATACTGCCTTGTAGAGATGCGGAACTGTTCCTCCTCCAGATTCATTCTCAGTGAATGGAGTATGGATTTTCAGTAGAAATAGAGCAAATCTTTACAACCTTTGCCAAGAAGTCAGCCTCAGGCCCTTCACTTTCCCCATGAAAGATGGTAATGTGTCACTTCTCAGGGGCGAATACTTGGGAGTATGACAACAGGCACTTATGATATTTCCGGAAGTCTTCCATGTGCTTTCTAGAGGTGCAAAGTGAGTTCATGAAACTAAAGAAGTGCAAAATATATTACAGTTTTTTAACTTTTGAATGATGGGTTTTGCAGATTTGCAGCATTCAGACTTCTGAAGTTATTGAAGCTTAAATTGGCACTCAGACTTTGGGCCTTTCCTGTATTAGTCAACCATCACATCGACTCTAACAGGTAGGTACCACTATTTACCCCACTTTGCAAATGGGAAATCAAGAGCACTGTGGAGTGAACCACACTGTCCAATGTTACATAGTGATTAACAGGCAGAGCCAGGATTACAAACCCAGGAGTAGAATCCCAGTGTCCAGGCTCTTAGCCACTGTGTCACACTGCCTCTTGGTAGTCATTAGGAGATAGCAGAGAGATTCTGCCATGACTGAATGACAGCTTCAGTCAAACACTTCACTCTCTACACTGGCCTCATATTGCCATAATTCAATTTCAGCCCTTAACAGGATGGTATCTTTCCACATGTCATGGATTGTCAGGGCCATCATTAGGATCAAAATCATGAGTGATAAATCTAGGACTTCTAAGGATCCCTGGTGTTCCCTACACTTTTGCCTAGCATGGTTCCATCACACTTGATGAATTAAATGAAATGCCATTACCCTGACCCTTAGGCATTCCACGGGAAGATGGGGGATGCTCTTGTCTTGCACTCCATGTCATTTCTGACCTGTTGGACGGCCTTGGCATGGCCCACTTCCTTGTCCATCTCGTGGTACCCTTCTCCATAAACCCATCATACCTTGGCTCAGAGACCATGGTGAGGGCCTATGACTGTCTGCATGAAGGCCCCCAAGCCTGCTGCCTCTATAATGGTAAGGAGAGCATGGTGTTCCATTTTGAGAAGCTGGTCTGTCTGGTCCAGAACTGAGTCTGAAGCTGTTTTATACCTGCAATCAAGCAGTCAATCAGAGCTTATTCCTGGGGCTCCATTTGTCCCTTCCAGACCACCTGTGTCTTTTTGCCTAGACTCAATGGCCTCCAACTACCCTGAGCTGAGAGACTGGCCTCCTACTCTGTTTCCTCGGCAGTCCCAGCCCTGTGACCTTGGTGAGTAGTTGGTGTTGACACTTAAGATCTAGGGGGCTCTGTCTTTCATGACCCGCAAACAGAAAGCCTACTCGTGGACTTAACTTTATGGCACTGTCTCTGGCACCTAGAGCCCCCTGAGACGAACCTGGTCTTATTAGCCGAGGCCTTGATCAATGGGACTTTATTTCTTGCTTGTACTTCTGAAAATCAAGAGGCTGCTTGGGGGTTTCTGAGCCTTGAGTTGATTAGCAGTTAATGATGTGTGTTTTGATGAGAAAATAAAAGATTTTGTTTATCCACTTGAGAGGAGGGAAATTAGGAGTAAAAAAGAGAAGGAAAAACACAAATCCTCCACTTTTCAATGGGTTTTTAAGTGGTTTGGGTCTGCTAAATTCCTAGCTGTTGCTAGAAAATTCTCCTGGTGTTGATTTTACATATTAGCTCTTAGAAAAATTCATGGAGTGCTCAGCTTCACCTAAGGCTGTCCAGAGACACCCAGAAGGGCTGCTGGACTAGTTACTTTATTATTCAGAGATGGTGTGAATGCAGGGAGGGCTGCATTTATACTTATGCCCAAGGCAGAGGGAGATCAGAGTCCATAGAGACCAAAGGCTGTTTCCAACAGTGGGTCTTCCAACCAGAGCCACAATATAGGACATCCCAACTGAGTTAGCATGTATAGATTTTCCAAACTTGCTTGAGGTCCACCATTTTGTGTGTGTGTGTGTGTGTGTGTGTGTGTGTGTGTGTGTGTGTGTGTGTTACTGGGGATGGAACCCAGGGATGTTCTACCTCTGAGATACACTCCAGCACTATTTTTTATTTTTATTTTGTAACAGGATCTCACTAAGTTGTGGAGAGCCTTGATAAGTTACTGAGGCTGGTCTTGAACCTGTGATCCTCCTGTCTCTGCCTCCCAAGTACTTGGACTACAGGATTGCACCACCACACTTGGCTGGTTCACCATTGTTGAAGTCATGGGGAAAACAGGCTCCATAAAGGCAGAATGTGATGATCTGAAAGAAATAGACTTTGGAGTCAAAGCAACCTGGGTTTGAGCCTTACATAGTCATTACAGGTTTCTCAACCTCTGTCTATTGGTTATCATTGATAAAATGGATCAGTACTATTTCACTTGCAGAGTTACCATGAAGATTATACATTTCAAGAAGCGACATTAACTGCCACATACCAGGTGCCAGTGCATGTTATTTACACTCCGCACCTCTTTCCCTTTTTCCTAGAAGAAGGCCATGCTCTTTCCATTCTCCAGAGTCCACATGATCTTCAGTTTCTGCAATCCCAATACTTGAGAGACTGAAATAGGAGGATCACAGGTTCAAGGCCAACCTTGGCAACTTAGTGAAACAAGGAGGGCTGGAGGTATAGCTCAGAGGTAGAACACCCCTGGGTTCAATCCTCAGTACCATAAAACAAACAAATTAAACAACAACAACAAATCATAGCCAGGTTATAGCACATGCCTGTAATCCCAGTACTTGAGAGGCTGATACAGGAGGATCACAGGTTTGAAGCCAGCATATGCAACTTAATGAGACCCTGTTTCAAAATAAAAAAAAATAAGTACTTGCTTTGGCAGCATGTATACTAAAATTGGAATGATACAGAGAAGATTAGCATGTGCCCTGTGCACGGGAAACACACAAATTCATGAAGCAGTCCATATTTTTATTTTGCTGTGTCCTTAATTTCTATTAATTATACACCTATTACTATATTTGGAACTGAGAAATGCTATAGTACAAGCTTATCTTATAACTATTAGTGTCATATCCAATTTTTCATTGTAATAATCTTCATTCTATTGAAAAAATAAAAAATAAAATGGGCCAGAGTTGGAGTTCAGTGGTAGAATATCTTTAGGCTCAATCCTCAGTAAACACACACACATACACACACACACACACACACACACACACACACACACACACACCAGATCAATCAAGGTGGTTAACATCTCCTCGGGGGCTGAATTTTATTTTTTATTTTTTTCAAAAATAACTCAGTAGAGCTGGGCATGGTGGCTCACACTTGTAATCCCAGCATTTGGGAGGCTGAGACTGGAGGATCCGGGTTTGTGGCCAGCCCCAGCTGCTTAGTGAGGCCCTCTACAACTTAGTGAGACCCTGTTTCAAAATAAAGAATTAAAAAATAGGGCTGGGGTGTGGCTTGGAGGTAGAATGCTCCTGGATTCAATCCCCAGTAGCGCAAAAACAACAACAATAACAAAAAACTCACTAGAGAAATAGTAATTCCTAACCTCTTCTTTTCAAGCATCCCCTCATCAAATCAACAGTTTCCTTCATAAAATGCTGATGTTTGAAGTTAACAAATGGCTTAGGCCAATAACCTCTTTGGGAATTAGACAATCGGGGCTTGCTTTCCAAATGAGTCCAGGAGAACAATGTTCTTTGACACTAGTTAGTTCTACTTAAGCCAGTCTGCCAGTCACATTGCAAAGCAGTATACATGGTTATAAGTGGGGCCAGGTGAGAGGCTAGGTGAAGGTCTTTCCCTATTTCTATTTATAAACCAACTTGAAGCACTTATTTTTTGTGCTTCAAAAAATAAACCTAGGGGCATTCTACCTCTGACATACACAACCCCCCTGGCCCTTTTTACTTTTGAAGCAGGTTCTCATTAAGTTGACAAGGGTCTTACTAAGTTGCTGAGGCTGACCTCTAACCTGTGATCCTCCTGTCTCAGCCTCCCAAGTACTGGGATTATAAGTATGCACCACTGTGCCCAGCTTAGAGCATATCTTAATGGTCAGCAGCAGCAGCAGCAGCATATTTTCTTGGTAAGAGCAGCCTATATTGCAGGAAGTACCTTCTGTTGAGCATCTATCCTGAAGATTTTACTGCTGATCATGGGGGGGGGGGTCCTACATCCCAGGTGTATGAAAAGATTAGACAATCTCAGCTGTTCTAGAACAGTTTCCTCTCACTGAACTACCTCGGAGTCTGGGGTTGAAAGAGTCAAATTTGTGATTTGGGTCATAAAAGAGGCAGCTTCATATGTGGGGTAAATAGATTAAATATTAGTCCTGATAGAAGGATAATAGCTAGTATTGACTTCATATGAAATTATTTGTGCTACATGTGAAGATACTGCCACCACCCACAATAGACTATAAAATCATGCACATGTTTAATCACAGCTTTAAAAAGAAAGCCTTCGATCTAAGTAGAGTTCAGTCTGATTATTTCTGCCCCTTGGAACACATCCAAATTGTGTTCTCTCCACGTGGACAGAATTTTTCAGCCAAAAGTAGGGACTTGTCACAATTTCATTTCTATTCTGGCATTGATTTAATTATATAGTTATTTAATAGAAGAGTTTGTTTCCCAATTAAACAACAGTTGTCAGGAACATCTCTGGGATTGAGGTAAATTTAATATACCTAGAACAAGCCCAGAGCCATTCCGGGCATCTGGTTATGAGATGAATGATAGCAACTTCATCAAAAACATTAGCAAGTTCTTTGTGTGTGTGGTACTGGGGAATGAACCCAGGGGTGTTCTAACTCTGAGCTACACCCCCGGCCCTTTTTAATTTTTATTTGGAAATAGGGTCTCACTAAGTTGCTGAGGGTCTTGCTAAATTGTTGAGACTGACCTCAAACCTGTGATCCTCCTGTCTCAGCCTCCTAAGTACTGAGATTATAGGTGTGTGCCACCATGCCTGGCTTGTCCATTTCTCTTCAATGGTGTCAAGGTCAGAAAAGACCGGGAAAGACAGAGGAATCATCATAGATTGGAGGTGACTAGGCTTTGGACCAGAAAAAGAACAGACGTGGAAAAAAACTGGAAAATTTAAATAAGGTCTGCGGTTTAGTTGATAGTAGTGTACTAATGTCAATTTTCTGGTTGTGACAGCTACTTTTCAATTATGTAAGATATTAATGTTTGAGAAAGTTGGATGAAAGGTATACTCGAATTTTCTGTACAATTTTTGCAACTGTTTTGTAAGTCTAAACTTATTTCAAAATAAAAAGTTAAAACACATATTTGTCAGAAAAAAAAACAAAAAAACAGTCCCAGTACTTAGGAGGCTTGGGAGGCTGAGACAGGAGGATTGCAGGTTTAAGGCTAGCTTCAGCAACTTGAGGAGAGTCTTATTCAAAGTAAAATAATAAAAATAAAATAAAAAGGGCTTTGGTGGTGGCACACATCTATAATCCCAGTGCTTGAGAGGCTGAGATAGGGGGATCGCAGGTTTGATGACAACCTCAGCAGCTTAGCAAGACCCTGTTTCAAAATTTAAAAACTAATAATAAAATAGGGCTGGGGGTATAGGTTAGAGATAGAATGCTTCTGGGTCCAATCCCCAGTACCAAACAAACAAGCAAAACAATCCCAAAGAATACAAAAAGCAACCACCATCCAGTATAATACTGCCCTACCAAGTACCTCAGCACCTGTGTCAACCAGATGAGGGCAAATAATTATCTTTCTTCACATTCTGCATTTAATTACTACAAGTTGTCACTTGTGCTGCTTGTCTTAGTCCCGAGGGTAGCCTGGGGAAATGATATTTCATGTTTCAAGACTAAAAGAGAGAAAATCGAGAAGAGCCTCTCCAACTTTATTTTATTACTTGTGAGAAATGTGTCTGCAAACAGGGAAATACCGATGATGTAAAGATATTTATGTAGACATAGCTGTATTTGTGATTTTTTGCATTCGTTGTTTTTATTGTTTATACTTTTATTGGTGCGTTGTAATTGCACATCATAGTGGATTCAAAGTGACCCATTCATACATGCACACATCGCTTGGTGTCATAAGGCAGAACATAGAAGAAAGAATGTAAGGCAGAAAGATGGCCAATTATTTGATTTTTCCCCCTTAAAAGCTGTGTACTCCTTTGGAGTCAGAATCCAATTGTTTCAAGTCTTCATTAATCAGTGACACCATTCATCACATAGACACAATGGCATAATGAGCTCTCATAAATACAGTGTTTGTGATCTTTCCTGGAATATTCAGGGGACGAATGCTGGGTGTGGAGAGGGAAATCACGAGGTACCCCATCTCCTTACTCTAAGACATGCTTACATATGCCACACTGAATTACCAGCCTGTCATCTTTTCTGTTTCATGTCTCTGTCTATCTCTCTTTCCTGCATACTGAACGAAGCAAGGAAGGGCACCTGCCCCAATCCCTTAATTGAGGCAGCTCAGGTCAAATCATGATCGTTCACAGAAAAAAACCCCAACCATTTGTCACACAGCTTAATTTCGCCTGCACTGCCTGATTTCCTGCTGCTATTTGGACTTGCAGCGCGTGATAAAAGCGGTTGCCACAGCCTCCTCGCAGGAAAACAAATCCCAGCTGCATTCTGAATCAAAGCACCTGGGGATGCGGATCAGTTGGGATCGAAGGCTCTTTTTCCAGCCTCCATTGCTTCTCAGGTTGATTGAAATGAACAGAGCTATTTATTTGAATGAAAGTTAACTCCCGCATTTCCAAGCACTGTCTTTGCTCTCAGATGAGTGAGTGCTTGGGGTCACTCCTGAGAAAATGTGGAGGCCCCAGAGCCCTTTTCTCATTATACCGCCTCAGGTGTGTAAAATTGTAATTTGCAGGCTTGGAACCACACATATATTAAAATGGAGATTGACCGAGCTGGGTGTGGTGGCACATGCCTGTAATCCCAGTGCTTGGGAGGCTGAGACAGGAGGATCACAGGTTTGAGGCCAGTCTCAGCAACTTAGTGAGACTCTGTTTTAAAATAAAGAATAAAAAGGGCTGGGATGTGGTTTGGAGGTAGATTGCCCCTGGGTTCAATCATCAGTAAAACGCACACACACATGAGAATTGACTATATGCACACAAAGTTGCAAAGCCATCTCAGACTGGCCAGGAAAGAAGGATCTTCTTGTGAGGAAAAGACAAGTCATTTGGGCACTGGTGAAAATGACAGTTACTTGGGATCCCATGATTTCAACACTTTCTCCAGTTTTCACCCTGCTTATGGCCTGTTGACTACAGAGGGGGTGCCAGTTTTGAGACCTTATGGCTGGAGACATGGGTACAGTAGGTGTGTCTTTGGTCATAAAGGAGATTCAGAAATAACAGGATGACTTGTGGTCATGATGACTCTTCTGACTAGTCTCCCCACCCCCCAAACCCCCACACAGGGCTTCCCTGTGGCCCTTTCCCTGCATGTCACTGAGAGAGTGCTCTTTCCTTTCTGCGATCCAACTTTTGCCATGACTCAGTCCAGGCTCTGGTGTGTGAGTAGGGTGTGTGTCCTGTGTTTCTGTGTGAGTGCAGGGCAGGGTACTATTCTGAGTGAGAGAGAGCAGAGCCTAAGAGGGGGGATTGAGGGGTGCTGGGCCAATGACCCAGCTGTACCCTTTTAAGTTATTGCCTCTGAGAACTTCTGCTTTAGGTCTGAGGTTTCCAAGTCTGGCTGAATATCTTAGCAACTTCAAGAGGCTTTTAAAATATAAATTCTAGCCAGGCATGGTGGCGCACACCTGTAATCTCAGTACTCAAGAGATCGAGACAGGAGGACCACAGGTTCAAGGCCAGTCTCAGCAACTTAGTGAGACCCTCAGTAACCTAGTGAGACCCCATTTCAAAGCAAAATATAAAATAGGGCTATGGGTATAGTTCAGAGATAGAACATTCCTGGATTTAATCCCCAGTACTGACCCCCATGGATTCAAGGGCAGTTTCCTAATATTTTTTACTTTTGGTGCTGGGTATTAAACCCAGGGGCATTCTACCTCTGAGCTACATCTCCAGCCCTAGTTTTCATTTTTATTTTTAAACAGGGTCTGCCAAACTTGCTAAGGCTGGCCTAGAACCTGAGATCCTCCTGTCTCAGTCTCCTAAGTACTGAGATTATAAGTGTGTGCCACCGTGCCCAGTTTCTATCTTAATCTTAAATCGGAACTCAGGGGAGGGGCCAAGGAAAGTCTTTCCCAAAAGTTCAGCAGGTGGCTCAGATCAAGATCCGGGTTTGGGAGCTACTGCTCCTGACTTTACAGGATACCATGAATGAGTAATAAAAATAATAACTTGCCAGGTGTGGTGGCGCATGCTTGTAATCCCAGTACTTGGGAGGCTGAGACTGGAGGATCTGGGTTCGTGGCCAGCCTAAGCTACTTAGTGAGGCCCTCTGCAACTTTGTGACACTCTGTTTCAAAAAATGAATAAAAAGTAGGGCTGGGGGTATAGCTCGGAGGTAGAATATCCCTGGGTTCCATCCTCAGTACTGCAAAAGAAAAAAAAAAAAAAAGAAGAACATGTAATAGCCTCATGAGAAAGTTATTATTACTCATTCATGGTATTATGAATGAGTAATTATGCCCATATATGAGTATTATGCCCATATATGCAAAGTTCAGACTATGCACACAGTAATATTATTATTAATAACAGTAATTGGCATAATAATAATATCATTTACTGTAATAATAATGCCCATTTTATTATTATTATTATTATTATTTTTTTTTTTTTTTGCAGTACTAGGGATTTAACTCAGGGGCGTTCTACCTCCGAGCTACACCCCCAGCCCTATTTTTTTATTCTTTATTTTGAAACCGGGTCTCACTAAGTTGTGGAATGCCTCACTAGATAGCTGAGGCTGGCCGCGAACCCGGATCCTCAGGTCTCAGCCTCCCGAATGCTGGGATTACAAGCGTGCGCCACTACGCCCGGCTCCATTTTATTTTTTTTAATTGGTGCATTGTAGTCCTACATCATGATGAAGTTCAGAGTGATGGAGGCATACAAGCACACAGCACCTGATGAGCCCTTCCCCAGCTTCCACCACACTTCCTCTCCCTCCCCATTCATGACATTGTGATTGCAATTGATAAATTTGTGTATGTATATCACGTCCATTGAAGTGTTTTCCTCATCAAGTCTCCCTCTCTCCTCCACCTCCCTCCCTATTATGCCCATTTTAAAGATGAGAAAACTGAAGCTCAGAGAAATAATGCAACTTGCCTAAAAGTGCCCAGTGAGTAAGTGGAGGAACCAGGATTCATACACAAATAGTTTGATTTCCAAGTCTACGTTCCTACCAAGCCATAATGCTTTTGCATACTGGGTATTTTGAAGTAAATTTGGCCTCAGGGCATGGAGAGGGGAGGAGGGAAGTAACTGTACAAAAATGAAGGAAGCACAGCCTGTGTATGCGTGCCTGGGTTTGCTTGTGCGCATGCGTGTTAGCGATGTGGGGAGCAGATGGAGAACTGAAGAAACTGGTAGATGACTAAGGCAGAGGGAAGAGGAGCACGTGGGATCATGACACAGGAATGAATTTTGAAGTCAAAAGCATGAGGGAGAATCTCAGCTCTGCCATTTGCTGTTTTACTTAGGAAGGATATGACCTCTCTGGGTCTCAGCTTCCCTGTCTCAATAAGTAAAACTGCTAACATTTCCACAGAAGGCTTGCAGATTAGAGATAAGGTTTATAAACTGCTGTGCACACAGTCGATCCTACATTATGGTAGTCATTATTAGATGTTAGTATATTACAAAGTCAAATTATGGAACCAGCCTAGGTATCCATTGTCAGATGAATGGATACTGAGACTGTGGTATATGCACACAATGGGAATTTTTTTTTTTTTTTTGGCGGTACTGGGGTTTGCACCCCGGGACATTCTACCTCTGAGCTACACCCCCAGCTCTACTTATTTTTTATTTTGAATCAAGGTCTCGTTAAGTTGCTGAGGACCTCACTAAATTGCTGAGACTAGCCTTGAACTTGTGATCCCCCTGTCTTAGCATCCCAAGTACTGGAATTACAGGTATGTGCCACCAATCTCAGCTAAAAGTACATTTAAAAGAAGACAAAAGCAACAGTTCTCAAGGAACTAGTATCCTGACCTTAAACTTAAAATTGTGATAAAAAATAATTCGATAGAAAAAGTAATTCAAGCCGGGCGTGGTGGCGAACGCTTGTAATCCCAGCATTCGGGAGGCTGAGACCAGAGGATCTGAGTTCGAGGCCAGCCTCAGCTATCTAGTGAGGCACTCCACAACTTAGTGAGACCCGGTTTCAAAATAAAGTAAAAAATAGGGCTAGGGGTATAGCTCGGAGGTAGAATGCCCCTGAGTTCAATCCCTAGTACCACAAAAAAAAAAAAAAGAAAAAAGAAAAAGTAATTCAAAGCAACTGGGAAACATTCAGAACAAAATTCCCTTTAGAAAACTGCCCAGGAAGCCGGGCGTGGTGGCTCACGCTTGTAATCTCAACATTTGGGAGGCTGAGACCGGAGAATCTGTGTTCGCGGCCAGCCTCAGCTTCCTAGTGAGGCACTCCACAACTTAGTGAGACTCGGTTTCAAAATAAAGAATAAAAAATAGGGCTGGGGGTATAGCTCAGAGGTAGAATGCCCCTGAGTTCAAGCCCCAGCACCGCAAAAAAAAAAAGAAAAGAAAACTGCCTGGGAAACATTGCATCTTTAGATGGGGAAAAAAGATTCAAAACACAGTTCTTCTCTAGCCATATGAAGAATCACAGGAAACATAGGTGGTTGATAAGGACCTGAAGAGTAGATATAAATGCTTTCAAGTATCAAAACTGTCATAAATGGTCAATTGCTCTTCTCCACTTTTAGCATCTTGTTCTCAATGGTGGCCTTGTGCTTTAGATGAGACTATGCAGGTGCTGACCAGGGAAGAAATCTCAGAGAAGAACAAATTCTTTCCTTAGTTGATGCTTGTATGCAGCCCAGTGTGTCTCACATAGGTTGGGCAGGGTTCTTACAATTTATTAATGGGGCTGGACTCTGAATTTCCTACTTATGGCAGAAGATAGGAAGACATTTAGAAGTTATTCTACAAAAGCAGGAAGAAAAGCATTAACCTCACAAGATGACTAAAAGAGAACAATAGTCCCCCATCATTAGAAGAATATAATGAACTGGGCATGGTTGCATAGGCCTATAATCCCAGTACTTGGGAGGCTGAGAAAAGAAGATCACAAGTTAGAGGCTAGCCTCGGCAACTTTGCAACTTTGCAACTTTTGACAACTTAGCTGAGAATACCAAGAGACCCTGGTTCCAAATAAAAAACAAAATAGGGATGGGGGTGTAGTTCAGAGGTAGACTGCCTTTGGGTTCAATCCCCAGCACAACACCAAGGAAGGAAGGAAGGAAGGAAGGGAAGGAGGGAGGGAGGGAGGAAGGAAGGAAGGAAGGAAGGAAGGAAGGAAGGAAGGAAGGAAGGAAGGAAGGAAGGAAATAATGGTCTCAGGGAGAGCAATTAGATAACACAGAAAAGATTCTTGGGAAGGAAAATTCAGCCTCTTCGGAACATTTTCTACATGTCAGAACCTGTGAAATTGTGTTTCAAAGAAGCGCAGAAGCTGTCTACTGAATCATGGAAAGTCAGGTGAAAATTGAACATGATGAAACACTCCAGCTGGGCATCTCCAATCTAGTTTTTGAAGATGCATCGACAAGACTTCGAGTTAAGAAAGATTTTGAACTACATGAGAATGAATAAACTGTTGCTTCATAGAGACAGTGGATAAATCTTACAAGCATAATGTTAAATGAAAAAAGCTGGACCCAAAGGTGCATACTATATGATTGCATTCATATACAGTTCCAAAAGCTGGAAGAGTAATCTGTGTGTTAAAAGTTAGGCATCAGTCGGGTGTGGTGGTGCATGCCTGTAATCCCAGTACTTGGGAGGTTGAGTCAGACAGGATTTCAGGTTTCTGCCAGCCTGAGAAATTTAGCAAGTCCCTTAGCAATTTAGTGAGATCCTGTTTTCAAGATAAAAAATAAAAAGGGCTGGGGGGCGTAGTCTGGAGGTAGAATTCCCCTAGGTTCAATTCCCAGTACAAAAAAAAAGTCAGGCATCATAGTTATCTTTGGGGAATCAGATTTGAGAGGAGACACAAGGCAGATTTCAAGGGTGCTGGTGTGTTCTGTTTTGAGCTGGGTGCTAGTTATATGGGTGTGTTCAGCTTATAAATATCTAAAGAATTATCTAAACATAGCTTGTACATTTTTATGTGTATGTTACACTTCAAAAATAGGGAAGTAAAGGGTTTATTTATGAACAGAGAGAAATTTAGTTCAAGAGAAACAAACTCCAAATATCCAACCATAGAATGTATTTCTAATTGCTTCACGCAAGAAAAATTTCTCTTTTGTTGAACCACAAATCCTTTGGCTTCATTTACTGGTCAGAATAACCCTAACATGTCAGTTTGGATCTTCTGGGAAACATGAACTGATAGATTAGGCATGCAAGAGATATATCAGGAGAAATTCCTTTGAAGGGTAAAAAGGGAGGGGAAGCAGAGAAAAATTTTAGGGCAAAATTCAGGTACTTGGCTGGGCATGGTGGCGCATGCTTGTAATCCCAGCATCTGGGAGGCTGAGACTGGAGGATCTGGATTCGCAGCCAGCCTCAGCTGCTTAGTGAGGCCCTCCGCAACTTAGTGAGACCCTGTTTCAAACTAAAGAATAAAAAATAGGGCTGGGGCTGTAGCTCAGAGGTAGAATGCCCCAGGGTTCCATCCCCAGTATCGAAAAAAATTAAAAAATTCAGGTACTTGAATAGAGAGAAGGAAGGATAGAAGACTAGATAGGAAGCGTTTGGACCATAGCATGATCCTGAGAAAATCCAAGGCAGGTTCATAGGGAGGTCTTGGAGAAAATATTGGCTGGTGGAGGAATACCACACTGGGCAGAAATGGTGCTATTTGAATATCCCCATCATGCCTGCTCTTGGCTGGGAGAAGCCCAGAAGAAGTATGGTCTTGATTTGAGTGCTGGGGTGAATTCAAAGATGCAGCAACTTGAGGCTATTGGTCAAACACACATCCAGCAGGAGGTCCTGTTTTATTTTTATTTTTTGATACTGGAGGTTGAACCCAGAGGCATTCTATCTCTGAGCCACATCCCCAGCCCTTTTTATTTTTGAAACGGATCTTGCCAAGTTTCTGAGGGCCTGTCTAGGTTGCTGAGGCTTGTTTTGAACCTATGATCCTCCTGCCTTAACCTCCCAAGTCCTGGAGTTATAGGCATGTTCCACCATGCCCAGCTACGCCTCTCTATTTTACCCCTTATATTTACCAAAGAGGCTACTAAGGGATTTGTGGCCAGCGCTGCTCCTAGCCCATATACTATTTCATGTAAATTAGCAAAAGGCACATGTTGCTCCAGACAGAGGTGTATCAAGGTATGAGTGCAGACCTCAGAGTTGGATTTCAGATCCACTTTATCCCCCCAACCAGGCACTCACCCTTGTATGGTAAATGGCCTCTGTAACAGGACATAGCAGACCTGGAGGTGGTTATCTGATCAAGTTCCTGTTTTAGTTCTGTGCAACTTAAATCTCCTGCCCCTAAAAAGAAGTAATTCAGGAAAAGTGCTCAAATGCAAAGGTGAGAAATGACATGTGATTTGTGAGATATCTGCTACTCACTTTTCAAAATCCAACTCATGTAATAAATAGTTAGTGGGATGGTGGTATTATGAATATAAAGCATAGTATTTTACAAAGGTCCTGATTGTACTGATAGCCTGTCTCACTCTCATGCATTTCTAAAAAAAAAAAAAAGAAAAAGAAAAAGATACCCAGACAATAAAGCGAAGGTTTATAAATTCCCTTCCCATCAAGAAGTATATATCATTATAATGTCTGTTTTTTTTTTTTTTTTTTTTTTTTTTTTTTTTTTTTTTTTT